>PVKE010008100.1:0-23848 GCA_004027555.1 Craseonycteris thonglongyai | reverse complement strand
CAAACCTTTGCTTGTTGTGATTGGCTCACCGTGGTACATACCGTATTTTCCGGCATATAAGACGACTTTTGAAACAAAAAAAAGTCAACCGAAAATCGGGGATCGTCTTATACGCCGGAAAATACGGTAACTTGAACTCAACTATAAACTCAGGTTCCTGGAAGAACTTTAGAAATTATTGATGGGGGGAAGCCAGGATGGCTCAGTGGGTTAAGCGCTTGCTTCACAGCCCCGGGGACCGAGGATCGAATCCCGGCCCTGGCCCGTGTGGACCCATATGCTGAACTGGGGAGTGCCCCCAGTCGGTTCTCACCAGGGCGAGACCCCGGCCCAGTTCCTGCCCTGTGCAGCCCCAAGCCTACCTGTGGAATGAAACTATGTGAAAAAACCAATGATGTGCAATTATGGAGACTGTTCTGGGCCCTTCCCCTTCTCTCTGTCTCTGTCTCTATACCTCTCTCACCGTGAAAAACAATAAAAATAAATCTTAAAAAAAAAAAAGAAAGTATTGATGGCATTGGTGGCTAGGTGTAAGAGAAAAATATCCAGTAACACAGCTGCTTCTAATAGGAGGGAGGCTTAAAGTAGCAGTCTCTAAATTTATATGGGTGTGGTTGACTTGATTTTATTTTGATCCTATTTTTGTATTAATAACAACTCAACAAACATTTAGTAAATCTTAGTATTTGCCTACTAATCTGCTGAGTACTTTATGCACACTGTCCCTTTTGTTTTTTACAACTGAAGAGGACCAAAGTTTTATTATCTTGGAACTGCCCTTTGGGATATTGATTTTAAGCTGTTTAAAAAACAAAAGACTCAGAAAGAACCTGTAATCCTCCTTCTTCCTGCCTAAGAAATTTAAATGGAAGGCCTATGGTATTCTAGGAAGGGAATCTTAGGATTTTGCTTTGTCCAAATTTGAATTAAGTATGATAAATAAAAAGGCTTCAGGCAGGTTTCTGTTAGCTAGATATGCCCTGTGTCCCCTTGTTTCTGAGTTGCCTAGAAAGAAATACCACGTGTGTCCATTCTCACTTGAGTCTAATGCCCTGGACCCCCACCCCCCTTTTCCTTCTTTGTCCAAATTCAGGGGTGTTCAATCTTTTGGCTTCCCTGGTCCACATGAGAGGAGGAATTGTCTTAGGCCACACATAAAATACACTAACACTAAAGATAGCTCATGATTTAAAAAAAAATCTCATGATGTTTTAAGAAAGTTTACAGATTTGTGTTGGGCTGAATTCAAAGCCTTCTTGGGCCACATGCAGCTATGAGTTGGACAAGCTTGGTCTAAAATGTCTTACACACCCATTGTTGCCTGTCTTTGGAATTTTTAGACTTCTGTGAATTCCCCATGCACACATAATAAAATTTTATTTTCTCCTGTTAATCTGTCACTGTTTAATTTGATTATTAGCCCAGCTAGAAGAATTTAGAAGTGGGAGAAAAAGTATTAATTGTTTTAGTCTTCACACAATCACCTATTGAAATGAACATTATCACTATTCCCTTTTAATAGAGCCACTACTTAAAAATTTTAACAGTAAAATACTCAGTCTATCTGACCTCCCAAAAAAGACTGAGATAAAGGGGTGTCATCTCCTTCCATGTTTACATTTCAAAGAGAGGGTTTACAGGTCCTTGAGTAAGACATTTCCTATATTGTAAAATGGGCAAAGAGGCTGAGGGAAGATTTACATATATTTCAAAGGGGTAGAGAAATAATTTACAAGTTTCCTAAAGTAAATGAAAAGGGAAGGTGGGAAGTACAGGCAGAAATAAATATGTCTAAAGTTTAGTCAGATGGAGAGAAATATTAAGGCCAACTTAGTCATCTATCATCCTGTTTTTTGATTTATCTGCAACTTTCACAGGAGTGCTCTTTGCTGTTCAGGTGACCACCAATATTACGTCAGGCAGCTGTATCACAGATTAAATCAGCATTTCTGCATTTGTCTAGAAATTTAAACTCGTATATAATACAATGTTTGATTGTTCTTAGAATATAAATTTATATATTGAGAGTTGCTTATTTTTGGAAGAAGAGTTTTAACCAATCATTAATTAATTGTCTTATCAATTTTCTATTTTAAAGAAATGATATCTGAGATTTGGAGGCATAAGAGAAAATCTTACCCTCATTCTCTAAGTAGGATTCTATGGAACTAGAAAGCTCGTGACATTGTGATGATGGATTTTATCCTTTTATTAAGATTCTTGGTTTCTTTTTCTGTGTTCAGCTAACTTATAGCCTAGAAACTTTTTAGGATCTGACCCTACAGCTCTGTAGCTATACTAAATGACTATGTGATGATCTGAAAAATAATACCTGAGAATTACATATCCCTGAACATTAAGGATTTACTTTATTGCCTTTGTTTTTTTACAAAAATAAATAAACAAACAAACAAACAAATAAATAAATAAATGATAAAAGCATAAAGCTTTTGTGAAGTCACTAGACTATTATGAACTCTTTTAAAATTTTTATGATTTGGCTTATTTTATGAAATCTATAATTTACTTCTTCACTAAAGGGAAACAAAACTGAACTTTAGCCACATTTCCAGAAGGACTTTTGGAAAAGTTAAGTTGACTTGCCTGAGGATTGCTTTAGCAGAATCATAAGGAGCTAAGAAATTAACTTAATTACTCATGGGTAAGGAAGAGCCAGAATTCATAGAAAATACATGGATCAAGGAAATGGTGAGTTTGCATTGGCTGAATGTTTCTGGGTCTTGGGAATGATAGCTTTATAAGTTATCATAACTTTATGGCATGTTTTATCCTTGAGACTTTTCTTTAACATTTTATAAATTTTAGAAAAGTTATTCAACTGCTGAACTATTATTTACATTTAGGGAAAAACTATCTTCCGTTTCTGAGCAATAAAGTATTCTAATGGAAGTGCCTAATATATTGGGGGAATAAGGTCAGTGTTTTGATAGAGATATACAGAGACATTTTGGACAAAGATGAAAAAGGGGGACAGGGTAGTAGATTTCAGAATTGAAAATGAGGGATTTACAGGTAGTTGAGGAAGAGCTGACTGTACTTGGCAGATAAATTTTTTGCTGGCAACTCAGAAACAGTAGGTCACAGTAGGTATCTATTTAGCTAACAGGCTTGGAGTCTTCCTGTCAAATGCTAGAGTGAAGATTTTTAAGGTGATTACTGCCATGGTTCCCTTCCAAAAGCAGGTTTGTTTTTCAGTCTGAATCTCTCAGGCAGGAAAGCTGGGGAGAGTAAAAGGTTCTTTCTGAGTCTCATTTCTTAATAAACAGCTTAAAATTAGTATCCCCAAAAGGATTTTCAGGGTTGCAAATTTTGGGTTCCTTTCAGTTATCGCCATCTCAGCTATAGCAATGGGAGCAATAGAAATTTGGCAAGAGAATGGCTTTGAAAACACCAGTTCACCAACCATTTTCTTGCCATTCTATCCATTCAATAAGCCATCTTGTTGGCGTATGTGTTGGAGATAAGAAAGAAAAAGTTTTCAAGAAAAATCAGGTAAGACATGACCGATGATAGTCATTTTCAGTTGAGGAAAACAAGGACATAGTATGAAAGAGAAAGTTTTATTCAGTAGTCCCAGATTGAAAGGGAGGTAGAGAGAGGAAGAAAAGAATGAAATAACAAACGCAATTCTTCAAGGACAGTATATCCTGGACCAAATACCTTCCTTGTAGCTTTGGCAGTGTGGAGAATGTAAAGGGAAAATGTATAGAGGAAATATATTTGTAGTAGTCCAAGGGCAAGTAGTCCAGGGCAAGTGATAAGGGCACAGGGCAGAGTTGATGCATAGGAAAAGGCTTGAAGGTAGAGACAGGACATCTAAGGTAGTGTGGAAAGTTGTTTGGGAATGAATCTTATGCGCATGTTAAGAGCTGCCTGTGCAAAGTTCATCCTTATAATTTGAACTTTACAAACCATTTTTTTAATAAACAATTTTCATATATAGACAAACTCTGCAGAGAATGTGTCAAAGTTATTGAGTGTATTTGTTAGATTTCTCACCATTTCTGTTGTATTATATAGCATAGTACAAGATGTAAAGTATAACAAGAAGTTGGGTGTCTAAAGATTACATAAAACCAATGAAATGTGTACAGACAAGGGACATTCTCCTTAATTTTGTCATGTTTAGAAATAAGTTTTGGGGTCTTATTTATTTATTTTTCCTCACATTCTTTTTAAGAATGATTAATGTAGTATCTTAAAATATTTAGAACATTACCAGTTGCTTTAAAGCTGTTTAATAACTTGCAAGAGTATTTAAATTTTTATACTTTGAACATCATTATATAAGTCAAAACATATTTTTGATAGGTTGTATCTTTTGTTTTATAATCCTTTTTTCAACATAGTATATTGGCATAATTTTAAACAACTCCTTGTTCAGTCTCAAGTAGGAGAAATATTAGAAACTGCAACATATTTGACAATCCAAGTAGAATTTCTACTCTCTAAAGCAAAATAAAACAGCATGATTTAAAAAGCAATAATGTTTTAAATATTAACCCATTTCTTGCCTGATCTTTTATATAAACTTCATGAAAAGAAATAAAATTAGAGAATAAAAAAATTGCTTGAAAATTCTCTTGGGAGGTATAATCAATTCTGCAGATTTTGACTACCAAAAGACCAATGTTCACTTTTGAAATATTAAAGGGGTTTGGTTATAGTCTTTAGCTTTCAGCTTTATTTTCCATGATAGCACAGCTGAGGTGGGTATACACATCTTGATGACTCATTCACTAATGAATACAATTTCTTTCCAATAAAACAAGGAATGTTTTAGAACTTTTCATAGCAACCAGATTCCACAAGTGCTGCCTAATTTAACATGGCATTCAAAGTTAGAGAATGTGACTATCTTTGTAAATATGAAATAACATTTAAAAGAATACATATTAAAGCACACCTTAAAATTTTGAGTTTAAAAATTATTTGTAGAAACTCAACATTTCTCACATAACAGTAATATTTAAGTTACCTGTGACTACAAATCTTTTTTAAACAAACAAACAACTAAATAAATAGCATGTTCAACTTAACATGTTTACAAAAAGTATATTTAGCCATGTTCAGCATAGGGACGCATAAATCAAAATTATGTCTAAATTTCACATAGATCATGCTTGGGTTTTGCCCTTACCTCTAGTTAAAGGAAACTTTGTCAGAATACAGAGACCATCATTTTTTCAATATCATTTTTGTTGGGGACAGATTCAAAGTTGACTTTTTTTTATGTTAATGTTGTTTTGCTGTTTTGCTTGCTTTTTGGTTTCATACAATAAATGTTACATCTTATCTTTGTTCCTCTGGATATAATTCTTTTTTCTCTTCTTCATTTTAACTTTTTTTTTCTTTGTTACTGATTTTTAGAAATAGTATTATAATGTGTTGTAGTATAATTTTCCTTGTGCTTTAAAAAAATTTTTTTTCTTTTAAGATTTATTTTGTTGTTTGCAAGACAGTAAGAGGCAGAGAGAGATAGAGAGAAGGGGGAGGGGCCAGAGCAGTCTTCACAGCTGTACACACTATTAGTTTCAACATAGTTTCATTCCACACAGGTGGATGTGGTGCTGCGTGGGGTGGGAACTGAACCGCCCCGTGGTTCAGCATATGGGCCTACATGGGCAGGGGCCAGGACCCAATCCTCGGACCTTGCTGCTGCAAGATAAGCGCTTATTTGGAGCGATTCTGGCATATCTTCTTGTGTTTTTTTTATTTGTTTGTTTGTTTTATGATTGAGGTTCATTGAGCATTTTGTTTCATATTTTCACCATACTTGATAATTTTTAAACCATTATTTTTTCAAATATTTTTTCTCTCTACTCTCCTTCAGGGAATACGTGTATAATATGTGTATATAGGGAATATGTGTGTGTGTGTGCATGTATGTGTGTGTGTGTGTATGTATATATATATATATATATATATATATATATATATATATATATATAAAATAAACTTGTCCCATAGTTCATGGATGCTCTTTTTTTTAAAAAAATTCTATGCTATCTTTGTTTTACATTTCAAATAGTTTCTATTACTATTACTATTTTCAAGTTCGTAAGTACTTGTAGACATTCAGCAAAGTCTTCTCTGCCACTAATCCCTTATAGTATATTTTTATTTAACTAATTGGGGTGACACTGGGTAGTAACCCTATATAGGTTTTAAGTATACGATTCTATAATACATCATCTATATATTGCACTGTGTGCTCACCGCCCAGAGTCTGTTCTCATTCTATCACCATATATTTAACCTCCTGTACCCTTTATAATTTTTCTTTTCAATTTGGATCTTTTATATATTATTCACATTTCCACTTAACTTTTTGAACATATAGGATACAGTTATTGTAACTACTTTTATGTTTAATTTTCTTATTGTAACAATTGTGACTGTTTTGGGTTGGTTTTAATTGATTGATTTACCCCTTATTATGGGACATGTTTTTCTGTCCTTTTGCAAGCACACAAATTTTTTTTGTTGAATGTCAGACATCGTTAATTTTAACTTGTTGGTCCTGTATATTGCTGTATTACTATATATGTTGCTGAGTTTGTTGTAGGATGCAGCTAAATACTTGGAAACAGTTTTGTCTTTTAAGGTCTTGTTTTTAAGATTTGTTATGTGAGACTAGGCCAGATACAGTGTACAGTTAATCATGCCACACTACTGAGGCAAGATGGTTTTGAGTGTTTTAGTCAATGCCCCACGAGTCATGAGGTCTTTCAGTCTCTTTAGTAAGAACAGGCACTATTCTCCACCATATATATATGTATTAACTCTGTTTTCCTAAATCCCTATAGGCTGGCTGCCTTTCCCTGCCTTCAGCACTCAGGTAATTTCTTCACACGTGTGTGCTGATAAGTACTCAGCTGAATGATTGAGTGAGACTGAGACTCTCTACCTAACTCTGCTCTCTCATTGGTACTCAGTCCTGCTAGCTCCTGCCTTTTTGAGTACCTTGAACTCTGAGTTTGACTGGGTATTGTTCTGGGTACCCCCTGCCTATACCCTGACCTGCGAGCTTGGATAATCTTAGCACTCACATTGTTTTCCGTCTCTTAGGAATCATTTACTATAATTGACTGATGTGCAGTGTCTTTACAATTTTTTATATATTCTGTATTTATTGTTATTGCTGTTTAAAGCAAGGGGTAAACTTGGTCTGTTTCTGTCCATCTTGTTTGGAAATGTAACTCAGCATTCTCTCCATATTTGGTCTCTAAATAAATTGCATAATATCATGATGATCTGGTTCTCCAGTATTTTGTGATTTTTTATGAATCTCTCCTCTAAAACGAAATGAACTTATAATTTCCTATGTATGTGTGTATAATTTTCTTTGGCTTCTAGTTATGTTTCTTTAATTTATATATAGATATAAAAGATATAAATATAGATATATAGATCATGGTATATATTAAGATATTCTATATTTCTCTTAATTAGTTTTAGTAGGTAGTATTTAAAAAAATAATTGTGCATTTAGTAATTATTTTTCAAATTTATTAAAATATATTATCTTCTTCCTAGTTTTAAAATCTTGATCTGTGGTTAATGTCTTTCCCATTTCTTATAGTGAGTAGTGGTTCTTTATTTCAGCCTGATTCCTAAAAAATAGAGCCTTAGACTGTGGTTAAGTGTAAGTACTTTATTGGGAAGTGAAATCCTGAAAATAAAAGTTAAGGATAGAATGAATGAAGCATGCAAGGAAAGAAAGTCAATACAAAGATATATTATTTAGTTGCCTGCAATTATGGGGAATTGGTTGTTCAATCTCGTTACCACAATAAGTGTGCAGCCACCTGATAGAAGATAGTGAGGAGTTATCTATCAGTTCCTTTCACTCACTCCAAGTCCTGCATACAGCACCAAACACCATGCACAAATACAAGTTTATTACTGTTGTCAGGCAACAAAGGGTCTGCTTCTATTTATATTTTTCTTTTTATTTTGGAGACAACGATTTTGATTGCATTAATGGGGCTTAACTTTACATTAAAAATTAAGGTTTCTTTTTTATGTCTTATTTAATACAAATAATTGTATTGTGAAGAAGTGTTCCCCTGCCATGTTATTTGACAATATACAAATTTGACAATACACAAATTTTAAATTTTTTCTGTCTTTTTGTTTGTTTGTTTTGCATTTTATACCTCTAAAAACAAATGGGTACAAAATGATCATTTTATTTTACCTTGTTTTCAAAAGTTTGCAGTGAGCAAATATATATGACATACTCATCAGATACTGTAACAGAAAGGTAAAATTGTTTTATGCTCAGAAAAATTTTTCTCTTTAATTGAATTTTAATTTGTTTTGATGTATTTAATCAAATTCAACTCATTTTATTTAATACTACTTGACTCAAACATGTATCGTAATTTCTTAATTAGTCTTAATTTTATTTTCAGTGCATAATGTACCAATATTTCACAATTCTATCAGAAATAATCTTCAGCGAAGTACAACATACCCAGATCTTGGTTTTTGAACACCATTCTCCAATAAAAGGTTCCAGAGCTCTGTGGTGAAATGGCTGATTCTAGTAATTGGCTATAGACTATACAATATGAATATGGAATATTTTGTGAGGTCAGAAATAGAGAAGTGCTCAAAAAGAATGAAGAATAAACCATATCAAAATGAAGTAGGAGTGAAGTTGAAGATACTACCAATGGTCAAGTCTGAGACAATTTTGAAAATGAAATAATGATAGTAATGGAATACAACTCATAGAGTAAACTAAATATATATGACTCTACTGATTATCAATAAATAATTTAATAAATAACTAAGGGACAATAGACCTTCCTTAAAGTAGAATTCTAACCGATAAATGTACAAGAATTCATAAAAATGGAAAATTATAACTTTTTTTAGAGATCTTTTTATTGTTTTGAGAGAAGGTGTGTGTGTGTGTGTGTGTGTGTGTGTGTGTGAGAGAGAGAGAGAGAGAGAGAGAGAGAGAGAGAGAGAAGGTGAGAGGGCCCAGAGCAGTCTCTATAGTTGCACATCATTAGTTCTGACATGCTTTCATTTCACACAGGTGGACATGGGGCCACACAGGGCGGGAACCAAACTCAGCATCTCCCGTGTCAGAATCGGCACTGCAGTTAAGCATGTGGGTTTTGGTAGGGCAGGGGCCGGGGCCATTATTCAATCCCTGGATCTCACGGTTGCAAGGCAAATGCTCAACTTGTAGAGCTATCCCAGCATTCTGAAAATCATTATTAAGCAAACATCATGCTGATAATGTTTTTCAGGTAAAATTTATCATTCACTGAATACTAAACGTGATGAGCTAATAGATGATAAGAAACAGGATATTTACACAACTGCAAATTATCACCTCAAAAAAATATTTACTAAATACTAATTTTATAGTGAGGGAACCTAGCATACACCACCTCTTCTGTGAGCAAAGTTAATAACACAGGTAATAAAGACATATTGCAATCTACAAAATAACTAACTGATGCTCTTGAAGAGTGTCAAGGTCATGAATGATAAAGAAAGACTGAGGAACTGGAGGAGACTAAAGAGGTATGACAGCAAAATGAAATGTGGAATTCTGGATTAGATCCCAGATCAGATCCCAGATCATGGAAATGGTATCAATGTGAAACTGCTGAAGCTTGAATTAAATTTTGTAGATTAGTTGATAGTGATGTATCAATGTTGATTTCTAAGTTTCAATAATTGTATAGATAGAAAGTTGTTAACATGGGAAGCTGGGTTCAGATACATGGAAAATCCTTAAAAATAAGACACACTATGTTTTAAGTTTTTAAAGATTCTCTTTACAATTGTGTCATATAAAAAATTCAGAAAAGTGAAATTTTGAATACCTCACAGTCTTCTGCAGAATAAAAACCAAATTACTTAATTGACCTATCAGATCTTGGGATCTGGTGACTCCACGTTTTAGCAGAGTCATCTACTATCAATCAATCAGTGCATAGCTTAACCTCTGGCTAGAACAAATGGCTTGCAAATTTCCCTTACCTCTAGGCTTTGTAACATATCTTACTTCTTCTGTTCTTCTGTTCCAAGGCTTATTTTTTCCATTTTGTTTTGTTTTTTTTCCACAGTTAACTTGGCAGATTCTCTATGACTCAGTGCAATGATTCCCTCCTTTCCATCAGGGTTACTAAACCATCTCTATTCTCTCAATATCTGTGATTATATTTTCCTTAGCACTTACAGTGAATTGTAAATTATGCTTTACTTCTCTATTCCCTTCACCAACCTATAAATGATTTGAAGACAGAGACAGTGTCTTTTATTATGGTATTTTGATACTCAATAGTACCTGCAATACTGTGATGACACAATAATGATTTATATAATGAATGTTTGTGTTTTATATAAAGTGAACCCATAATAGAGAGTAAAATTGCTTTTATCCCATTATTTTGTAAAGGAGGATGATATGTGTTATTAAGATGCCACTGAAGATGCAACTGAGATCAGTTTAATATATTTCTAAGCTTTTCTCCTCCCTAATTATACAATTCTGAGACCATGTGATCCCACCTAAGAAAAAAATTATTCGGGAAAAAGCCGGGACCGCTCAGCGGGTTGAGCGCTCGCTTTGAGGCCATGAGGACCGAGGATCGAATCCCGGCTCCGGCCCAGGCAGGACCCACATGCTGAACTGGGGAGTTCCCACAGTTTGGTTCTCTAGCTGTCTCTGTCTCTGTCTCTCTCTCTATCTGTCAAAAGTAAAATAGAAATAAATATGCACTGAAGATAAAACAATTACTCTATAAATATACTCTATATAAAATTAAAAAAAAAAAAAAAAATTATTCCAAATAAATTATTGTTGATGGTTGGAGGTTTTAAAAGTTTAAAATTCAGGTGAATTTGTCTCAAGTTAACCTTACTACAATATTAGCTCCATTGTATTAACAATATATACTGATTTTACCTTGTTGTTTCTTCTCCTTGTCTTCATGTCTCTCAGTTATTGATTCATAATTAGCTTAGTATGATGTCCTGTTTTTCTCTATTTGTCCTCTGGATGTTCTATATATTGGCAGAGAATAATCACCTGAGTACAGGCTATTGGGACAGATTTGCCTGGATTAACATTGCAGCATGGCCTCTTACTGTGTGATCATGAAGAAGTCAATTAACATCTCTTCCTCTCAATTTTCTTGTTTATAAAATGGGATAATAATAGCAATTAGATCATAGAATTATTGTGAAGTTCAAATATTATTGTAAAGGATGCACTTAGAATAGTGCTAGAATAGTTTCTAGCACATAGTAACTATATAATCATGTGCTAAAATTATTATTATAATAATCATTTGTTTCTAACTCAACTTGTTATTTATGATTCCCTTTCAATAGAACCTTTCCTTGCTATAAAATTGTAACTTAAAAAATTAAGTAAAATATTTAGAGTATTGTAAGGATGTAAAAGTTAATGGGAAACAGAGGGCTTAGTATCAGACCCAATCATCTGAAGGTCTCTTCCTTGACGGGGGTCGGAATTATTCTCTCTTTCAGGGACACTATGCTAAAATGTATGGATGCCACAGGGAGGCTTATTTTGAATTTCTAATAAATAGAGATTACACAAAAGTAACACATGTAGAGAGATTTCTCTTTCCAGAAATGCAGGCGATGACCCTTTAAACTGGATGATCTCTGAGAGGTCTTCCAATCCTTAAGATCTGTATGATGCTGAGTAATAATTTTAAGCAAAGAAGTCTTTCTTTTTCTCTATGGTAATACCACAGGCCCCTAACTTTGTTTATCTAGTAAGACAAAATCTGTTTGTCTTATAGTGATCATTAGAGTAGAAACTGAGAAAGTTTTGATGCGTATAATAAGATTTATGTTCATATCCACACCACCACCTTTTATAACTAATGGTACTTGTGTGTTACCTGCTGGGGTACACACACATTAGAGAGTGGTATATTCTTACAAACCTCCTAAAAAGCTCTTCAATGTGTTTTGGTGTGTAAACCTTTCATATTTCTAAAGAGACTGTGTGAAGGGTAGAAGAAATAGGCTCTCTGATTGTGTAAAGAAATCTTACTTTCCGTAGATGATTGTTTTTAAAACATCAATGAGTGTCCACTGTTAGTTGGATATTTATCTGTGGGTGAACCACGCTAACTGAATAATTGACTTTCACTCTGGGTAAATATCCACTTAAATTTTTGAAAGACTATTACTTTAAAAAGTTAGATGTTGAGAAATATATCTTTATATTTTTGTTTCTCAGAGGACTTATAAATAGATTGATATAAACCAGTTTACACAAGAATGAAATATATACTTTGCCCTCACCTCATTCCAGACAAGTAATATATTTGATCTAAAAGCACTACTAAATATAACTGGAAGTCTCTTTCTTTATCTAGCAAATATGATTTTGAAGGAGGCCACCAAAGCACTGGACCTGAAAGGAGAATTACCTGTAAGTGTCACCTTGGGTGAGCTATTTTAACCACTTGGAACAAATTTCCTCATGGTGAAACTGACCGTACTGAAAATGACCCACAATGTATTATCTAACCCGTGGGTCCAGTCACGCACAATTTTAAATGTATAAAAAATCATGTAGTGCATACATCGTGTATTATTATACTAAGTGGAATGTTGAGTAGCATCTCACAGAGAAACACTCATATATTTGCCATGATTCATGAGTATTTACACCAAGTGGTAAAAATAAAATCTATAAATATCCTTACAAAAGTTTAAATTTGTTTTGCCTTTGAATGAGTTTTGGCAGCAAACTTAAAAAAAACCAAAAACAAACATTTTTATCTTCAGAGCTTTTTGTGTTTTGAAATAGTAGATGAAAGATCATATACCTACACTTCTGTCGTATAGTGCAACAAGCTATACTAAAGATCAAATGTGATAAGTTTTAGGAAGAACTCTGTAAGTTATGAAGTATTATATAATTATAGGCCATTAATGATATCTATGTACTTGACTTTATAATTAACTTTCAGATTTTCACTGGATAACAGGAGTTGGGAAATAATTTTTCATTCTACTGGGGTTTAAACCTAGTTTGAAGATGAAGAGAAGAGATCAAAAGTTTTCTCCTAGAAGTATATGATGCTCATACTACTGAAATGCTATTGAAATTAGCATAAATTTATGTGTTTGCTAGCCATAAAGTTATTTTCTTACCAAAATAATGTTGACACAGTTCTGCAATTTTTAACCTTACTTAAAATGATATCTCACAGATATCAAAAGCTTAAATTCATTCATTCATTAATGGCTAATTTTTAATTAGTGAGTATGGAGTAAACTTCCAGTGAGAAGTGATATTAGCTCTAGGCCCTGACAGGAGAATTTTTTGACAAGAAGAAATGTTGGAGATATGTAAACACTTCCAATTTAAGTGATAGTTGGGCACAGAATAGAATAATTCAAAATTTTAAAAGTTTATCTACAGATCTTAGATATTCCTGGGCACAATAAAGTAATAAATTGAGAAGAGTCTTGTTGGTATGCATGGGGAGCTTCCTCTGCAGTTGACCAAGAAGCCATAATAAGAATTGCAGTGAGATGTTATTGGCAACTGTGTCCAAAATAAATAAATAAATAAATAAATAAACAAACAAATAAATAAATAAATAAATAAATAAATAAATAAAATAAAGATGTGTTCTCATCTGATTAAGACTCTGCTCCCCAGAGAATTCCAGAATGCTTGTCACACTTCAAGTCCTTCTTTTGGAAACCATGACCTGAATTACAGAAACCACTATCCTAATCATTGATTTCTTCTTCCACTAGTTGGTAAATAAAGTACTTAACTTCATAATCTTAACTTAATTCAATCACTTTTGTACATGAAAATGTATCAATTAATATGTTTGATGTATTTTACTCAGTAGCATTCAGAAAGATACTAATACTCTAACCTCTTAGACTAAAGTGAAGGAAACTTTCTTTCACAATATGTGAAGTATAAACTTAAGATATGAACTTAAGGGGAGGCACAATAATCAAAACAATATACCTGTTAATATACATGTCTAGTTTTACTCTTTTGAAAAATCAACCTCATTTTAAACATAGAAACTTAATATGTCTGAGTCTTGGTTTTCTCATATGTAAACAGTACAGACAGATGTGATAAGTCTGGTGCTGCCACCTGCTCAAATGTTTTATTGAAAGCTCAGTATAGTTTGGTGCTATTTAATTTCACTTTAGCCATGTGCTACGTTTTAATGATCTATCCAGAAATACCAGTGATTGTTTCATCATGGTGATGTAGTGTTTTCTTTTCATGTTTGTTCTTGAATGTAAAAAAACATACAATTTATAAATCACCTCCCCCATTCCTGGTCCTTCTCCAAGTTCCCTGGTCTTTCCCGAGTCAATGAAAAACTGACATTGATATCCAACTACTTAAGTGATGAATGAACTTTAACACAACTGGGTGTTTTACACTAAATATATCTTCTAAAATGCAATCATATCATCACTTTTAATTTTTCTAACTTTTTTTTAGCCTTCTTACGAAAACATACTAATTATGAATCTTCAAGAAATGACAGTGTAAGTTTCAGAGCAAAGAGAATTTATTAAATGGAGCGTGAATAATGTCAATAAATAGAAAGATGTGATGTATGGGACATTAGTAAAGTAAAATTTATCTGGCAACTGGGCTTTGAAAATTGGTAATGCAACTGAGACCTTGCCCCAACCAACAGGGCACGACAACACGGGGAGAGGAGGACCCTGTGGAGGATGAGAGACAGGAGACACAAAGAAATGGAGGCAAGACAGGATTCTGATCAAGCCTCAAAATTTTATTTCGGTTACAGTGGTATATATGCAGTAGGGACAAAGGAGGGCAGGGCAGGGTATGTTGCTAAGCAATGGGCTATCTTTAGCCACCAGCCAAATGGGCTATCTCTAGCCACCAGCCAAACCATAAGGTTTCATGTGACTTCTGATAGCTGGTGCTCTTTTGGGGAAGTCGAAGTTCTTAGAAATGGAGTCAAGTCTAAAATGGAGTTTCCTTTGTTAACCTGGATGGTCCCCAACAAGACCTGAAGTTAAAACACTGTGCTTCTGAAGATTATAACTTTGCAAAGTATCATACTGTTTATTTCAATCTCCTTCCAATGCAGTCAATCCTTTTAACTTGTAAAGAAAATGAATCACCTTTCTGTGTCTCAGTTGCATAAATCCATGCATCAAAAAGTTGCTCAATCTGAATTGCAGAAGATAGCAGGATAGAAGAATGTGTTTTATTGCTGTTTTCATAGTATACAGTATCTTATCTTGTCTTTTGAAATCAAAACCATCATTGATTTCTTAATGACACTGCAAAATATTTATTTAAATAAATCGTGTTACAAATCAGAATATCATAATAATAAATTCAAGGAATATAAAATTTTATTTTTCCTTTGATATTTTTCTTTTCTTTTCTTTTTGATTTGATAAATATTTATAAAATGCCTAGTATATGCCAAGCACTGTGTAATCAGGGATTGAAAATGAAATAATGGAAATGCAATTCTTTTTTTCTTTCCAATACCTATTGTCCAATAGAGGAGACCAATGCATTATCTGTTACTAAAGATGATTACAAATAGTAATAATTTCTATTCTTAGAGTGCTTACAATGCACCAGGAACAGTACTTTCTACTTAACTTAATTAAACAATCATCACAATCCCATGGAATAGATATTATGATGCCATTTGTCGGAGTAGAAAACTAAATTTTAGGATGCTAACTTGCATGAAGTGTCATAGAAAATCCACGGCACAATTATTCCAACTTCTGCTCTCTGACTCTAAAGCCAAAGCTTGTAACACTTATATAATTACAATAGGGCAAGTGTCATAGAAATACATATACAAAGTTAAAGTTGCATGGATAAATGAAGTGATTGATTTTATACAAAATTAGGAAAGAGGACAGCCACGGAAAGCCTTCATAGAGAAAAAGACATTGTATTGAGCCCTGAAGGGTAAAGAGTTATTTATTGAGGCAAGTGAAGCAAGATAACTACACTCAGAAGAAATGCACTTAGCAAGGATATTGAGTGAATGCCGGCATCTGATAAAGGTAGGAAGTCTGAGGTGATTAGGTTTTTAACCCCAGGGTGCTAAGTGGAGGGAAAGGGGAACAACGTGAATGAGTGTGTAGGAATTGAGTCAAGAGCAGTTTATTTAAACCCCATTAAAATTTTAGACTTTTCTTTATGTGTATGTAGAACCTACAAATGCTTTCTTAATGGGGAGCGCCAAAATTAACTGTTTTAGCAGGATCTGGCCACTGTAAGGAGTAGTTTGGAGAAGGAAAACAGACTGAATAAAATGACAAGTTAAAGTTATTGGAAATGTTGTCAGAAAATAAACAAAACACTAGTCATGTGGAAGAGACAAAGAAACACAAGAGAAAATTCAGGGATGGAATCAATTCAATTTGGTAATGAACTGGATGCGGGACATTTTAAAATGATTCCATGATTATTATATTTAGTAATAGGGTAAATGGGAAAAAAACAGAAGGATGAGCAGGTTTGAGGGGGGAAAAAAAGAGAATTATTATGACACTGTTGAGTTTCAGGAACCTATGGTGCAGCCAGGGAGAGATGTCCATTGGATGTAGAAAAGATACTACAACTATTGTTATTATAAAAATAAAGTCAATATTTATTATGCTGACTCAAAAATTTCAGAAAAAGATTCCTGCCAGAAAAAGAATGATGCCACTATGAACAACAGAGTCATTAATCATATGTGACTACTTTCTCTGCTCTTCTATTGTCTCCAAGTACACAGCTTTGTGGAGCTTGGCACCAGTTTCTGTTTGAAGGTGGAGATTCTTTCTTCAAGGACAGTCTCTTCTGAACAATTTTTTCTCCCAAGTTGGAAAATTAGATGCATCTTTAAAAAACAGCTTAGTGAAAATAAGTATATTTATTTTCTAAATAGTTCCTTTTGACTGAATATTTTTAAAATTTGAGTTATTCCATTTGTGTATGTGAATTATTTAAGTAAATAAGCACAATTAGGTTTCAAATATTATTTCAAATTATGTGTCTTCTGACATGTTGTGATGTTAAGATACATATGTAGAATTGTTCCAAGTCAGAACTCCTAAATATTTCTTGTAAGAAATGTAATTTTCTGGCACACAAGTGAAATTGTTAGTGTGTTAGTCACTTAAATATATAAGTAGTTATTTTGGTTTTTGGACATTTTTACAAACCACAATGAAAACAAACCTTATTATGTGTATTCCAGATAAATGCATATTTGCCTCAACTTCAATACATGGTCAATAGTCTTATGGTAGTTTTCTATCCTAAGTTCATAATTTTGCTTTTAAGGATGGATGCATCACTAAACAGTTTACTAAGATGCTCAAATCTGAAATTCTCACCTGCTACCTCATTTTAAACTTTAAAATAATCTGAGAAGATATTAATAACGAATTTTACTGATAAAAAACAGATGCTAAAAGATTAAACAGAAAATATGTGACAAGCGCATATTTTAGTTTTACAAAGTATATAGTAAAATAACTGGCCTTTAACCTATAAATAACATTATGTTATAAACAAAGGTATATTCCTTGCAAATAGCTCTCAGTATTCACAGCATATAAAACCTCCCTTTTTTAAACCTCAAAATTGACATGAAAGATCATTGAACGGTATTGATTATATGATAAGCTATACAGTGACAAATAATCAATTCCTTCCAGCTTTATTGATTATAATTGACAAATAAAATAGTTAAATATTTAAAGTATACAACGTGATAATGTGATATGTGTGTACATTTTGGATGGATTCCCTCCATTCAGTCAAATAACATATCCATCAACTCAGATACTTACATTTTGTGTGTGTGTGGGGGGGAGGGGAAGGTAATAATATATATTTTTTCCTATTAGAAAATTTAAATTTCAGGTACTTTATTGTACTTCACAGCTGTCACATTTTTTATAAATTTTAATTCTTCACAAATTGCTCCACCAGCAAAAAGGTTATAATTTGTTTATTGCAGTGTTCTGAAATTAAAGCCTCAGTATCTCCAAGGTATGCTTGTGTAGGATACAATGTTATCAACCATAGTCATCAAGTTACACTTTAGATCATCAGACCTTATACATCTTAATACTGAAAGTTTGTGATATTTTATTAACCTCTTCCTATTTTCTCCACCCCCTAACCCCTGACAACCACTTTTCTATTCTCTGTTTCTGTTTTGACTGTTTTTGTTTGTTTTGTTTTTTTAAGATTCCATGCACATTTGAAACCATAGAGTATTTGACTGCCCTGTTTTGTTTTTGCTTAGTGTGATGCTATCCAGGTTTAATTATATGTGTACACAAATATATACATATATGTGCATACATTTATATACCACAACTTCTTTATCCGTTCTTCTGTCAATGAACACAAGTTGTTTCCATACCGTGGCTATTGTAAATAATGTTCCAATAACATTATTGTATGTGGAGTAATTATAAAACAAATAAACTAGTTAATCATTCTGAGCATAAACCGTTGTTTCCACTTGCTTCATCTAGTGAGAGGTTTGAATAAATAACTGCTAAAGACCTCACAGGAGGTAGGATTTTTGCCTCTATAGTTCAATGCAATTTATATATCTGTCTGTCTGTTAAAAACCAATAAAAATAAATCTTAAGAAAAAAAAAAAGAAACAAGAACAATCACAAGTAAACATCTTAATGTCCCATCTTTTTTTAAAGATTTATTTTGTTGACAGAGAGAGATAAAGGCAGAGAGAGACAGAGAGAGACAGAGAGAGAAGGGGTAGGACCCAGAGCAGTCTCCATTGTTGTACGTCATTAGTTTTTTGACATAGTTTCATTCCATACAGGTGGGCACAGGGCCACACAGGGTGGGAACCAGGCCAGGAGCCTCCCAAATGGGACTCAGGCCCCTGCAAGCAGTTGGAAGCCAAACTGGGGTCCTTCCACGTGGAAGTTCACCCTGGCAGGAACCAAACTGGGTCCCCCTCCCACATAGGAAGCACATCACAGCTTAGCATGTGTGTCTGCACAGGCTGGGGCTGGGACTGGGAGTCAATCTTCAGACCTCAGGACTGCAGAGTGAGCACTCAACCTGCTGAGCCATCCTGGCATCCCCTAACATCCCACCTTAAATAACTGGAAAAAGAAGAACAAAAGAGCCCCCAATAGTTTAAAATAATTTACATGTATTTTCTAGAATTTTTTATTTTGTGATAGTTTATTTTGCTGTGTAGAAGCCTTTTAATTTGATTTAGTCACACATTTATTTTTGCTCTTTTCCTTTTGCTTTTGGTATCTTATCAAAAAATCTTTACCAAAACCCATGTCAAGGAACTTTTTTCCTGTGTTTTTATCTGGGAATTTTATTGTTTCAGGTCTTATGTTCAAGTCTCTAATTCATTTTAAGTTGAGTTTTGTCTGTGGTATAAGATCAGGGTCACGTTTAATCTTTTTGTTTGTGACTATCCAGTTTTCCTAACACTATTTACTAAAGAAAATATTTTTTCCCCGTATCATATTTTTATTGATTTTGTCAAAATGAATTCATCATATAAGCATGGGTTTATTTTTTGATTCTCTATTTTGTTCCATTGATCTATATGTCTATTTTTTATGCCACTACCATACTGTTTTGATTACAATAACTTTGTAATATAGTTTGACATCAGGATGGATGGAAAGGTTATTCTTCTTTCTCATGACTACTTTGGCTATTTGGGCTCCTTTTGGTTCCATACAAAGTTTAGGTTTGTTTGTTCTATTTCTGTGAAAAATGCTACTGAAATTTCGAAAAAGATTACATTGACTATGTAGATTGCTTTGTGTAGTATGAACATTTTCATAATATTAATTATTCCTATTCTTGAATACAGGATATGTTTACTTTTATTTGTATTTTCTTCAGTTTCTTTCATCAAAGTCTTTTGATTTTTAAGATTTATTTTGTTTTGAGAGAAGGAGAGAGAGAAAGAGAGAAAAAGAGAGAGGGAGAGAAGAGGGGAGAGCCCAGAACAGTCTCCATAGTTGTACTTCATTAGTTGTGACATGGTTTCATTCCATACAAGTGGATGTGGAGCTGTGTGGAGTGGGAACTAAACTGGGGACCTCCTGTATAGAAGGCAAGAATTTTCACTGCCATCTCAGTGGTTGCCAGTTGAGCCACAGTTCAGCATGTGGATTTGTATGGGCTGGGCTGGAATTCAATCTCTGGACATCACAGTCACAAGTGCTCAACTTGTTGAGCTATTCAGGCATCCCCTCATCAAAGTCTTTATAGTTTTCAGTGTATAGATCTTTCACCTTCTTGGTTAATTTAATACTAATAATTTAAATATTTTTGAACTCTTATAATGGTATTATATTTCTTTAATATCTTTTTCTGATTGTTGATGATGTGCAAAAATACAACGTATTTTCATATATTGATTTTGTATCCTGTAATTGTATTGGAATTCTTTATTGGTTCAAACAATATTCTGGTGGCAATTTCAGGGTTTCCTGTATATAAAATCTTATCATCTGAAAATAGAGACAAATTCTACTTCTTTTCACATTTGGATAACTTTTATTATTTTTTTCTTGCCTAATTACTCTGACTAGGATTTACAGTACTAAGCTGAATAAAAGTAGCAAGAGCAGGTCTCTCTGTCTTGTTCCTGATCTCTTTCTTTGCCTTTTGTTCAACTAATTTCTCCTTTCTCTCTGTCTCTATCTTTCTCTCAGGGTATCTGATTCTATCTCTTTCTCTGTCTTTTTCCTTTTCTCTTTCTCTCGCTCATGTTCCTAAAAAACAAAACACAGTTTTGGAATATTTTTATTGCTATTTCTACTAAGAAATTAGCATTCAGCTGCAAATGTGGGTTCTGGAAGATACAGAAGACAGTCAGAGAAAAGGTAAGAGAAGGCAATATTTTGATATCATGTCCTTTCTTCACCTCTCCTTGATCTTTTTTCCCTTTTATATACATTTTCCTTTCTTGGCTTTCTTACTGCTCAGGATTAAAGTTATGAAATAATTGGAAAGTTTCACCTATGCCACTATAAAGATATGATTCAAAGGAAAATAAAATAAAATATTTAGTGCTTTGACACAGTTTGTGACCTGATTCTTTTTATTGTTATAGTTCACGGGATGTTAGAAGAATTTTATTAATGTGACTGGAGCTAAACGCAGACTTGCTGTATAGTGGTTTTTTTTTTTATCTAAAGCGTCTTACTTTGTAAAGTTCATCTATTTTTAACTAAAAAAAATTTTTTTACTTGTTTTGTATTATGTGCAGCTGATAATTGTCTTGACAGTAATCAAATCTAGACCTTATAGATGCATTCACAAGCAGTTCATACCAACGTTCTTGTCTTCTATATTGTAATTCCAAATCAGTTTTTTAAAGAGGCTTGGTAACTTCCCAGGGAGATTGTGTAAGTGATCAAGCAGCCATCTTTTTAAAGATTTATTTTAGTGATTTTGATAGACAGAGAGAGACAGAGAGAAAAGGGAGAGCCCAGAGCGATCTCCATAGTTGACATTAGTTTTCCATATAGTTTCATTCCACAGGTGGGCACAAGGCTGCACAGGGCAGGAACTGGGCCGGGAGCCTACCGCATAGGTCCCGGCAAGAACTGAACTGGGGGCACACCCCACTTCAGCATATGGGTCTGCATGGGCTGGGGCCGGGATTCGATCTTCGGTCCTCAGGGCTTCAAAGCTAGTGCTTAACCCACTGAGCCATCCCAGCTTTCCCCATCTTTTTAAAATTACAGTTTATTTAGGAATTTCTTGTTATTCAATTATAAATGTGTTCATATATACATACACATATTAATAAATTTAATAGAAATGTAACAAATAATTTAAAATATAAGATGTAATAATTATATACATTATTGTGACTATTATAAAGAATTAACAAAATAATTATTAGAGTAGTAATTATATTTATGTTTTTAATTTACATTCTCATTGCAGATAATATCATGCTTTGCTACAAAACTTGGCAAAAAATTCCTAGTGAAAAATTACCTTTAGTTCAATGTGATTTAATCTAAAGTAATCCAAAAGTTAAGATAAATCAGTATTGAGAGACAGGGAAAAACAAATACATGCCCATAATGGTACAAAATGTCATTGTAAATTTTTCCTGAGAGCAGAATGAATCATCTGTGTGTGTCAGAATTGCAATGTATCTCTATTTCCATGTTTCTAGCATTTTACTCTACTAGGTTTAGAAACTGGTTTCTAGGCAGCCACTACTGCTAACTATAATAAGAAATCAACTAATAAGCAATTCTTTGGCATTGAAATAATAATACAAATTCCAATTTTAATATTTTGATTTATTTTTGTTACCTGAAAAAAATTATAGATAAATAGACTTGAAACCCTGCTGTTTAAACTATGTTGTTAAGGGAAGTGATAAGGACATGGTTAAAGAGAATAGAGTAATTCTGCATTGAACTTTGATGAGGTATGTGGAGTAATTATAAAACAAATAAACTAGTTAATCATTCTGAGCATAAACCGTTGTTTCCATTTGCTTCATCTAGTGAGAGGTTTGAATAAATAACTGCTAAAGACCTCACAGCAGGTAGGATTTTTGCCTCTCTAGTTCAATGCAATTTATAATGTGTGTACCTGATTAATTAAAGAATATGAAAAGCATATTATGTCTTTTAGGCAGTTGCCTAATGCTCTCGATCTACTAAGTAAAAGGAAAGAGTTACTATTCAAAGTTCCTAGTTTATTATTGTGAAGTTCTAGATCAATATATGGATACAATGGGAAAATATCAAAGACCAAGCATTACTCATATACACTAAATCTCCTCTAATCAATTATATTTCTGTCCCACATCTAAAATGCTATTCTAAGATTATCAATGTATTCACTGTACCAGTCAATGCAAACAAACTATATTTTTGAATAAAAATATACAACCTCAAAAATGAGTGGACCTATGTACAGATTATGCTAAATTATTTTCTTTTTATTTTGTTGTAAAGCTCTATCCTATTGTGGTGTTAGCAACACTATTTATTAGCTTCAGTCATCTCGTGTATAATTAAATCCACACTGACTACTGGAGTTATACGTCCTATGTGGCAGCCCACTGATCTATAGAGGTCACACTCAATATTGAAAAATAGCTTTATTCTGAGGGGTGCCTAATCCATTACAGGACACATTATAAGACTATATATCTGGAAGAGTGGAGTGTAATTGAATAAAAGAAAAAAGTTTTTATACTACCAGAAGAGTCAAAAAATCTATACACATAGTAAAAGATCCATGTATTACTTTTCAAAGTTGGATTATGGTTACAACGCATAGTATGACATTAACTCAAAAGATGGTGTTAATCAAATGAATGCTAGTGTCACCATGAGACAAATAGGACAGGCAAAGAAAATAGTGGAAGCACAGTATCATTCAAGGAACACAAGACTGGGGATGCTGGGGTGGCTCAATGGGTTGAGTGCTCACTTTGTAGCCCCAGGGACTGAGGATTGAATCCCAGGCCCAGCCCATATAGACCCATATGCTTAACTGGGGAGTGCCCCCAGTTTGGTTCTCACCGAGGTAAGACCCTGGCCCAGTTCCTGCCCTGTGCAGCCCCGCGCCCACCTGTGGAATGAAACTATGTAGAAAAACCAATGATGTGCAACTATAGAGACTGTTCTGGGTCCTCCCCCTTTTCTCTGTCTCTGTTTCTGCATCTCTCTCTGTCAAAAACAATAAAAATAAATCTTTATAAAAAAGAACACAAGACTATTTTGAAGTGGTGTTTGAAATTTG
>PVKE010008099.1:0-48682 GCA_004027555.1 Craseonycteris thonglongyai | reverse complement strand
CAACCCCCCCCCCCCCGCACCCCATTGCCATATTCCTCTAACAATCAAGTGGAGATTTCTCTGCTTAATATTTAATAAGCTACTGATGCCACGTTTCATAAGGTGAAGACTATTTAATTTAGAGCCACTTCCTTTTTACTAGATGCTCTCAACTGCCCTGCTTTCCTCTCTGCCCCTTACTTCCAGGAACTGTGTGAATCAAAGCTGGATTTAGGTTTCTGAGGAGTGCATCAGCTTTTTAATCCCTACCCAATGCCATCCTCTGCTGTCTGAAGAAGTGTGGTTCCACTTCAGCAGCCACCCTGGGGAGCCATGAGTTAAAAAGAAAGAAAGAGAGATAAATAGGGAGAAAAGGAAAGGAGGGAGGGAGGGAGAGAGGGGAAGGAAGGACGGAAGGAAGGAGGAAGGAAGGAAGGAAGGTAGGAAGGAAAGAAGGAAGGAAGGAAGGAAGGAGAAAGAAAGAAGGAAAAGAAAAAATTGCACCTAACAACTATGGTCTTATACTCTCTTGTTCTCAGCTGAGTTGGGCAAAAATTGAATAGCTATGAGGCAGCACCACAGCCAGTAGTGCTGTCAGACAAGAGGCGTTCTGGGAATATTGAGGATTTGAGCAATCATGATTCATGGTCAGGAGGTTAGTTAAAGATGGAAGGCTAATAACTGCAGGGTTGTCAGGGTCTAGGACCCTATTGGGGTTAAAGCACAAAGAAGCAAACGGGCAGCTGCTTATGAGGACAATTTGGGTCTGAGTCCATGAAATGAACACAGAGCAGAAAAGAAGAGGTAGGCACTGAGCTTCTAGTTTCAAGGGCCACGAATCACAGATGATAACCCAACAAAGATTAGTCATAGAATTGAACTAGAAGAAGCCTAAGGAACAAGGTGTACAGAGTGTAGATTAGAGAGGGTGGGTCATAGAGCTTTGTGAATATGACTGAAGAGGTGCTATAGGTTGAATTGTGTCCTCCCAAAAGATGATAAAGGGCTAACTCTCAGTACCTGTGAATTTGATTGTTTTTGGAAATAGTGTCTTTGCAGATGATCAAGTTAAGATGAAGTGAGTAGGGTAGGCCCTAATCCAATATGACTGTATCCTTATACAAGTGGGAAATGTGGACACAGACACTGACATAGAGAGAAAACCATGTGAAGATGAAGGCAGAGAATAATGCAATGTATCCACAAACCAAGGAGCACCAAAAATCACCGGCCAACCACCAGAAGCCAGGAGAGAAGCATGGAATAAATGCTATCTCTTAGAATGCTCTGATGGAGGCAAGCATTCTGATACATTGGTCTCAGACTTCTAGCTTCCTGAACTGTTAAGACAATGCATACCTGTTGTTTAATCCATCTGGTTTGAGGGACTTTGCAAACTAATGTAGTAAGTAGGTGCACCCATGAGGCAGATAATGGCTCATTTCCCAATATCTAGTTTCCATTCTTTCTTAGTAAAGGAATTCTGACTCTTGCTGGGTCTGGTACCATCTGAAGTAATACCTATCCTTGCTGGTCTTCTTTGCAGATGGCTGTCCTGATAACATGTCCTATGATGAGCTATGGGGAACTTTAGTAACCAGGCTTCTTAAAAGGAGTATAGATGGTTTTCTTTTTTCTTGAGTTTAGTCTCCTCTGCATCCTAACTCTTCTGGAGTTCAATTCAGGTGTGAGGGCTGATGCTCCAGATGCCATGGAAGCCAGTGCTGGAATGGGTAGGGCAGTGAGATGGAAGGAGTTGGGTTTTCTGCTGTTCACTGAGCTGCCATGTCAACCCTGTCCAGCCTTCTCTCATTCTCTTTTGGTATGAGAGAGAAGTATAGCTCTAGTTACTATAAAAGGTTGTTTGGAGTTTACTGTGATGAGACATGTTACCTATTTTTAAGTACCATATTTTTTCATGTATAAGATGACACTTTTGTCTAAAATTGTTAGACCAAAAATTGGGGTCATCTTATACATGGGAGTAATCCATGTATTGATTTCTTAATGTTGGGTTACAAAGGTAGAGGTTGGGGGGGTGTCTTACAGAGAGAAACATATGGTAATATGCACTGCAATTGTATGTATAGGAAGACTTGAATTCAGGGAGGAAATGTGACTGTACAGCTTCATGCTTGGCAAGAGCCCAAATCAGAACTCACCTTTGCTTCCATACTTCAGCACTTATCAAAGTATGGTCCCTGTACCCCTGTTCAGAATCACTGAAAACGATGGTTAAAAATCCCTATTCACATCACATTGAATTCAGCAATGAAGTTGATTGTTAAGCACACACACGTTTGAGAACCTCCCCCAGTTCAGGCCACCGCACACTCAGGTACTGAATCTGGGCCCTAGGAACAGTAGTGACATTATCCCCCAACCATTATCTTATACATAGAGGGCGCATTGCAGTGAACTCCTCAGGAGCGAGTGAACAGGAAGCACAGCCATCGGGCACATTTGCCTCAGTGGAGGATGGTGAGTTAGGGGACTTTCTCACACTTTCTTGGGAATGCAAGAGGGAGCAGAGAAAAATGGTGGTCAACGACATGCCTGGGCATTCTTCTACATCCCACAGACATCAGGGTCTGAGCTATCAGTGAGTCAGGCTTGCTCCCTGTGCTTCTATACAACTGTCCTCCTTTCTTCCCTCCTTCCTTCCCTGCTAAATCTCTAATCCTTAGAGGCCTCGTCTGCTTGCCCAAACTTCCCTCCCCTCCTCCCTATTTCAAACATTTACAATCCTCCTTGTCACGCCTCCTTAATCACTGGATACTTCAGCAACTGGTTTGTAGCATCCCATTTCACCTCGATTTCTTCCCATTAACCAGTGAAAATTCTGGCCTCTAATCTTTGACCTTGTCTTTCCTCACAATCCTCACCTCAGCCTCCTCTTTCCACTCTCACACCCTGAACCTCATTAGCAGAGATCACACCATTTTTGAAATCACCAATGAAAACAGTTCATTCTCCCACAGTAACCCTCTGGTCTCCAAGCATCTCTGCTGAAGTGCGTCTACTGCAGTATTTGATCCAATCTGGCTCCCTCCCCATTCTTTCCATCAAGTAGCCTCTTTTTTCATTCCATTTGTGTGCATCCAGCTTAGAGTGCCTGCTCCACTGAGGCAAGCAACCTTTTACAAATATGCTTATCTTCTTACCTCTTGGTCCATTCAGCATGAGCAAAATCCCAGTCCAGAGAAAACCCAATCACTTTCATTCTCCATCTCACATCCATCCTAAAAATTAAGCCCTACTGGTGGGAAAAAAAAATCACACAATTAGGCAGATTAGAATCATTATGAATTCATAATCTTTTAATCACCTGCCTCAGCTGGGCTCTCATTAAAGTCTAGCAAACATTCTATTTCTCTGGTCGGCTCCTGCCTTATTGTCCCATCAAAAGAAGATCCAGCTGCCCACACATGGGCTCCCAGAGATAGCACTACCTTATTACTCTATTTTTGCCCATGTCTTAGTCATCTTTCCCATGTCTGCCCTTTCTTATCAGCATGTACACTCGTTTGATAATCTCTCCTCTCTGAGAAACAAAACCAGGTACGGATGCTGGGACCTTTCTTTGGACCCCACATCAGTCTGGCTACCACCATTTCACGTTACTCACCTTCATGGCCATGTTTCTCAAGAGATTTTTATGTGTACTGCTTCCATGTTACCTCCCAACAGTTTTGTCATCTGTTGAAGTGTGCTTCTCACCCTGCCACTGCACTGGAACTGCTCTTACTGAAGTCATGGCTGCTCTCCCCATTCTGAGACCCACTCATGAGAGAATGCGTAACACCCTCATTTGATATTGGCTCTGGGTTGCTGTGGCTCCCCTTCGTGTCTCATTCAAAGGCCCAGGCTGATAGGCAACCCCTCTCTGGACTATGCCCTGGGACCTACCATTCTCATGGTAGAGGGAAAAATGCAGCTGAGCAAAGGCTCTTACGTCTTCTATTGGGATGTAGCCTAGGTTAAGTCTGCTTGCTTCTCTTTGGCCAGATTAAGTCATATGCACGGACAGGTCCAATAGCCATGGAGGTGATAGTACCCCTTTCAAGGGTGGGGGCAGGTTATACATGGCTAGATACATAGTGACAGAAAAGAATGTATAATTCTCTTACAGGGGCAGGGTGGGCAAATATGTGGGGGCAGTACTATAGTCTGCCACACGATTTGAGTCATGGGACATGATTTAAATCCCTGGACTCTTCCTGTCTTCTTAGATGTTGGTCTCACTTACCCCTCTACCTTCTTGAACCTCATGTCAAAGCATTTAAACACAGTAATCTGCTAATTCCCACTCAGTTTGACTATTCAGCATTTCCATCTTTCATGGTTAACTTTCTCTATGATTTTTAGTCCTACTCATAGTATTATTGTGTATTGATGAATAAAGGGGAAGAGAAAAAAATTGTTGACTGAGTTAAATATGTGGCTGTAGCTGTGTGGGGTCTTCACTGCTACAGTCTTCCCTCCAACTCTTATTAACTGCATACTGCATATGTTCAAGTGCCTGTTCAGATAACCTCCATGCTTCTCTTTTCTGTGTCTCTTCCACTGTGTCTTCATTTCAGTGGATAAATTGATCTTTGGTTATTGGAAGATATTTCAAGCCATGTGGTTTGAATTCCATAAACTGTCTTCCTTGTTTTCCCCAAATCTCCAAATAGCCTCCCTCTTACCCTCCTTCACCCTTCACAGCGCAAGGAAAAGTGTTTTTCTCTCTCTGGAAACATCAACTGGTCTCCCTTTGTGCTCACTTGTGACAATATTATAACCTTATTGTATTCCATTTAACACTCTTCACTGAGAATGCCTTAATGACTGATATATGGAAAATACAAATAAATAGTGTGACTTTATTTTCCCAAAGACAACTGGGGTTACATATGTGTCAAATAGAACATAATAGATAGGGATTTATTTCTCCATTAGCTTTTTAGGTTTGCTTATCTTTCAGACTAATTTAAATTGAAATGAAAGACAAATCCTTATTTGATTGTTAGGCAATTCAGTGCTATTTATTTTGTGTAAGTTGGTGTGGGATATAAGTGCACTGTTGTTAAAAGGCTATTTAATGTCACATAGAGGGCCTATTAATTTTCACGATGAATTGCCAGCAGTCCAGCCAATTGTATACATTTAATAAGGAGAGTTTGTTCTTCTACAAGTCTGTCTCCATACTTTGCAGTAATGGTGCTATAGTTTATATGCTGTTAGGCTTACAGAGGCACTGCCTTTGTTATCAAAAGTCTGGAGATAAATCTCCAAGTAAATGTGTGGTTCTATTAGAAGAGAGTCAAAAGAATGGTGTGAGTGTGTTGGAGCACAGCTTATAGTTAATAAGCAAGGGGTGGTAGGGATTTTTTTATTTATTTTATTTTTTGGATGATTTGCTTTGTGTTGGTAATGGAAAATATAATCATTCATGTTGAATTTCAGCATGTTGTTGGTAAGGAAGCATACTTATTTCTGCTTGAAATGAGGCCTTGTGGTGGGAATTACTATTTCACATGTTTGTGGTGATGCTGATATATACACACACATTGTCTGTCTGTCTGTCTATCTATCTAACCAATCTACTGGGCTGCCAGTCCTATGATAGTTTAGATACACAAATACCATCATGTTACATTATAATGAAACAAAGTTTTCGAGGGCCTTCTATATGTGAAAAACAATGGTCTCCTCCTCCTAAGTAGCTTACTAAGTGTGCATGCAGGACTCTTCTCCTTGCAATCTGCCTCTGTTCCTAAGAAGACATCTATACTAGGAAAGAAGAAGAACAAAGCACTATGAGTATCAAAGCTGAGAGAGGAAGAGGCCCTAGTAACGTAGCTTAAGACCATGGAAGGAACTGTGTTCAAACCTGCTCTTTCAAGTGACATGAGGCATATTCCTTTGAACCAGCTTGAATTGGTTCTGACACTGGTATCTATTTGGCTCATGACCCAAATGTCTGTATGTTCCTGTTTTCATGTATGTCATATATACTCCCCTAACTAAAGCAGTGAGTGCCTCCTTTCCTTCAAGATAACAGACATGCTGAGAGTTGAAGTAAAAACACCCATGGTCGCATAGCTTGTGAGTGGCTGAGCTGAAATCGGAACTCAGGCTTATGTGACTCTGCAGAACAAGCACATCCCTTGTCCCAGTAATCTTTTAGTAGTTGCAATACATAATTCATTACTAGACTCTGAGGCCCAAAACAGCCAGTTGCACCAATGAAAAGAAAGGCATGTGTAGGTATTAGGCAGAAAAGGAAGAGCATTTTGGACATGTGAAGTGATGTTTTTTTAAAGAGAAAAAAGGAAATATACCAAGAATTATGTCAATAAATAGAGATATAGTAAAAGCCCTTTATATCTGTATGACTATAGTTTACAAAGCACTGAGATATATACCGGTACTGTCCTTCTCAATGTATTAGGTGATTCTGGTAAACTGGCGTTAGAATTGCATGGAGGTCTTTTAAAGGCTCAGAGAGGCATGATTCCTGGCTTAATGTGTCCCATCTAGAAAGTGATTGAAAACGAGGCTTGAACCCAAATCTTCTGACTTGCATCCACCATTTTGAGATCACTTGTGATATTTTAAACTCTACGAGATAGTTTAAGTAAACACAGTCTTTCTCTCCTTTCATAGTTCTAGCCTGTATTCCCTCTCTCTGAGTCCCTCCTTACCCCCTGTGCCCATTGACCTGTATGTTAAGTCCAATAATCGGATTAATATGTTGACTTCCATGTGCCTGACTTAAGTGCACATGAAATGAAACCACTGCCATACAAACTAGCGCTGTTCCGATTCATATCCCTTCTTCCAGTTCTTTTTATAAGGTCCCGATGTAGGTTTTTTGTTTTGTTTTTTTAAACGCTTAAGCCCCTTGTTTTGAAATTTGCACTCTGCTTGCTGTCACATGCCTCCCCTCACGCCAGTAGACCTGAAGCTGAGTTGGGCAGGGTGGGGTTCTAGCACCAGACGGGCTCAGGTGGGTGAGAGGACTGCTCTGGGATGAGTGTTTCTGGGCTGCAAGGCCAGGCCAGCTGCAGAAGGAGACAGAAACAGTGTGTGCCCTCGCTGGCAGGTGGAGGACAATGGTGAACGTGTAAACACCACTGACAGACTGGGCGTGGTGGGCAGATGAGAGGAACAGGAAAGGAAAGCTGCCAAGAGAGTGCAGGCCACAAGTTCCTGGACAAGACACCGACAGCTTTTGTAGCCTCCCAGCATGGTTGCCATGCGTCTAGCTTGGTTTATGATATCCAAGTTAAAAGAAAGGGGAAGCGATCTTCCTCAAGTTACATGCTATGAAAGCATGTGACTTTGCTTTAAACATATTCCTGAGATAGGAAACATGTAAAAATGTGGGGGTTTTTTCTTTCAGTAACCCCCAAATTAATATTAGAAAAAAAAATGGCAATGTGCAAATAGCCTGAATTTTAGCATTAATAAAATTAAATGGGAATTTGATTATGCTGCATTACAGCTACACATAATGTTCTCAGGCATAACTTCTGCAAATCTGTTAATTCCACTGGTGATTAGATATGTGCATTTCAACACATCTTGCTGCCCTTTGAAATCAAGTACAATCAAGATGTTAGATTGTAAGTTATGTTCTGGTTATGAAGATGAGTTTCAGCCCTCATCTATAATCTACTGAAGAATCACAGGATGGCTTTGATAAGCACACTGGTGGGGTGTGTGTGCATGTTGCACTTCCCACATCGAAGGGCTGTCACTGTCATTCCTGGGTCTCAGGATGTACCCTCTGGTAGATGTTATTAATAAAGAATCTGTGTGGAGTTTCAAAATGGGAGGGGGTTGGAATGATTCTTGGCATCTCTAAATCTTGTCAGGGAGCCCCGAGGCTTGGCCCCTCCTGTCAGTCTCTCCTGGAAGGCAGAACTGGGCAAGGAGGAGGCGGGGACCCAGCCCGGTGGATGATAACGCCTGGCTGCCCTCTGACCCTCGGGTTAAACTGCTGTCTAGGCTGCTGGGTCTGGAAGCTGCGTTCCAGGGAGGGAGAGCTGCCAGTTATCTGTCAGCATGCCGAGGCCTGGACTTCATCACTGGGGGGAGGCACACAGACAGAATGTTCCTAATGGCCTCTTTCAGCCCCCCTTGGCTGCGGCTCTGAGGCCACTCCAGTGTGCACAGTTTAGGGAGTTTCCCAATTACCCAGGAAACGCCGACTTCCATGGACATTCCAGGGAAAGTCAATGAGTGAACGTGTTTACACAGTGCTGTCTCTCGGGCCTCCATGTGGCTAAGCTGAGAGGATGGGGGCGCATGTCCCCAATGTGCTGCTGTCACCACCAAGAACTCTGTGGTCCCCTGATGTAAAGGTGTGGTGTGGAGCCCCTTTCCCAGGAGATGTAGTCAGTGATGAGGGGAGGAATGGGGAGGGAAGACACAGTGGCCTTATGTGTCAGTCACCACGAGGATATTCATAAAGACAGAGCTGTTTAGCAGAGAGTAGCAGAGACAGTGAGAAAGAGAGAGACAATGAAAGACACACACACCAAGATAAGAGGTGAAGAGACAGAAAGACAGGAAGACAGAGGAAGAGACAGAGACAGAGAGTTAGAGGGACAAAAAGACAGGAAAACAGAAAGAGAGAGACCCAAAGAGAGAGAGAGAGAGGGTAAGACAGAGACAAACAGAGAGAAGTAAATAAAGCTAGACAGAAAGACTGACAAACAGACATAGACACAAAGGTAGACACAGAGAGAGGTAGAGACACAATGACAGAGAGGTACAGTGGAGAGAAAGACAGGGACAGACACACACAAAGACCAAGAGAGAGATGCAGAGCGAAAGAGACAGAGTGGAGCAAAGACATAGAGAAAAGCAGAATAGGAGACAGATGGCCAGACAGACCAGAGGAGAAGGAAAGAGAGTGGGAGGCTGCAGAGCTTGTTACTGGAAAGACCTTTGGTGCCACAAGGTGCGGGGACCCCAGGGTGATCTGGAAAGCCAGGCCTTAGCCATATGGGGGTTGGTTAGAAGAGAGGGCAGCATGGGTCCTGCTCTGCTGGGAAGGAGATTCAGCACAGGACTGGGGAAGGAGCCGAGGCGTGGCCGGGCATGCAGGGCAACAGCGGTGGTGGGGACGAGAATTCCTGGAATTCCTGGGTAGGCCGAGGATCCAGGTGCTGGCCTTTCCCCATCAGCTCTTCCATCCACGTCCTCAGAGGCCTGCCCTTCTCTTTCCTCCCTTTTTCTCCCTCTCTCCATCTCTCCGCTCCTTTCTTTGCTTTGTCGTTCGTTTCTTCTGTCAAGGCTCTCATCACTAGCATTTTCATTCATTCATCCACTCGTTCTGCACATATCCATGACATGAACCTCGTTGGGGCGCTCCTTAATTAAGGGTGTCACCACCTGGGCTCCCAAGGGTCACTCCTGTAGGGTCAGAAAGATGTAGAGCTAGAGACTGATGTAGTGACAGGAGGAGGCCAGGAGGACGTGTGGAGACAAGTTGAGAGGGGTTTGCAGGGCTGGGCATTCGTCCAGGGAGAGCGCCACCTGTCAGTTTCAGACCAAAAGGCTAATGTGTGTCACTCACCTGTGTACCAGGCCTTTATTGAGCAGCTACTATCTACCAGGACCAGAGTCTGGCACTTCAGGCGATTTGGGGTTAGCAAGTCCCATGAGAGTGGCATGTAGACTTTGGGTTCTTACCCTATTTTCCTCAACTAATGATGTGCAGATGCTGAGGGGATAAGCAGGCAACTGGGTGAACATAAAATGTTTGCGAGTCACAGAGGGGAGAAGTCCAGGCTCTGATGACCTTGTCCTTTTATTCAAGGTCAGCCAGCTGATGAACATTTTCATTAAAAGTCTGCACTCCTGAGGAAAGACTCTGGGACCTCCATTGGTGTTTGTACAGAAGTTACACTTCTGGCTGAGGTGCAGATAATGAGCCCCCGCGAACCCTCAGTGACAGCTGAGACCAAAGCCCCTGGGCTGCCTGCTTCCCAGAGCTTTCGAAAATGGTTGATAATCCTTGAATGGTCAGAGGATGGAAGCCCAGGTAAGCAAAAGAACCCTGTTTCCTGGAGACACTGTCTTCCTAACAACCCTGTAACCTTCACTTCAGCTTGGAGTTCAGTGGTGTGGTGTGGCCTGGACACAGCTCACGGTTTGGTCTCGCTCTGGAATCTGGAAAACCACAGTTCAGTAGGTGGTGCTGTTTGCCTTCCAGTTAAGCTCCAACCAGACCCAGGCCTTGAACTAGAGCGGCCTCGGGGGTGGAGAGATCACTTTTTATAGGAAGTTTCTCAAAATGTCACGGCAACATATACAAACATGTGCTGTTTTATTAATAAGGTTTTTAGGTACAAACTCAGCCAAATATGACCATTCCCCATGCTCTTCTATTATAGAACTATTTACTTATAGCACACAGGCATTTAGTTATGCATTCATTTATTCGGGCCATAAATATATATTAAGTTACTCTTCCATGCAAGGGAATATGTGGGATTCTTTCTGAGTTTCTGTTAAAAGGAAAAAAGAAAATGTATAAAATATGATCCCTGCTTCCTGAAGCCTTCAAACTAGTATTAATAAAATATATTAGTTGAGTACCTACCATACGTTGGATAATAAGTGTTTGATACATATGCCCAATTTCAAGAAGTTTTCACTGTCTAGCTGTGCAAATGGAGAGTTTAAAAATATGAAATGACTTGCCCAAGGTTTCACAGTTATCCAGGCACTAAAAGGGAGTTGGGGGCCACACTCATGACCTTAAACTCTATACCCTTTCCATTGCAATAAGATTATGGGGCCAGGACCAGTGTGATACCAGTGAGATGCCCCGGGGCATTCCCTGTCATCCTGAAGAGATGTAGTTAGCGACTCAGTAGCACATATCAATTAAGAGCAGAGACCCTTAATTCCAGTGTCACCTTCAAATAACTGTGCAAACTTAGATAAGTGACGTGCTCTCACCATATCTCAGTTTACTCATCTGTCAAGTGGGGATAGTAACAGCACCGGCTCTATGTGGGGAGCAAATGAGATAACACATATAAAGTGCTTAGAGGAGTGATGAACACCTATGTACGCATTAGGTATGTGTATTAATGATTACATTAAAGGCCATATGTAAGACATGTCCTCTAGAGATGCAATTGAAGTTGTTTAGGGGGTCATAGGAGACAGAGATTACTTCCAACTGGAGTTATCTTGGAGGTTGCATTTAAATTATATCTTCACAGGAGTGAAGGATTTTGACAACTGCAGGTAATAATATTTGTTAACAGCAATAACCTCACTTTATTTAGTCTTTATAGATACCAAGTGCTCTGCTAAATCCTTCGTATTAATTTTCGCATTTCATCCTTGCAAGAATTCTATGAGGTAGATCTGCTTATTATCATCTTGAACTGAGCCATACACTCTCGGCCCATTATCACTTTGCTAATAAGTGAGGGGATTGAGTCACAATTCCAGGTCTTCCTGACCTGAAACTTCATGGTCTTGGAACCCCCTGGGTCGCACCATTGTGTAGAGGAACAGGCAGACACCCTGGGTCTATTTGGAGCATAATGAGATATAAGTAGCTCAATGTGACCTACCTGTCAGCAAGTGTACCTGAGAGCTAGGATGGGCTAGAATTTGAAGAGTCCTCAAGGGCAGGTGAAAAAGTCTGGCTATTTCTTGGTACTGAATGGGGAACAATTGTGATTTGGAGATTTGGAAACCAGTACATTTGCCAGGTACATTTATATGATAATTGAGAAAGAGCTTGTCTGGTTAGACTTACATTTTAGAAGTGGCTGATTTAGGATTAAATTCTCCTGTAATCTTGCATTGTTAGACTTACATTTTAGAAATGTACAATTTAGGATTAAATCCTCCTATAATCTTGCATTGTTGAAATGATAGTGTTATTTGTACCTATCCTAGAAGAGGCTGATTGAAATTTTAGATGAGTTAAAAAAAAAAGGTGCTAGAGAAGTGAGGCATTTTAACATGCCAATCGGTTATATTGAATTACCTGCCTTGGCTCTTCATTTCTGCCTCTTTCATTAATTCAAACACAAGCACCTACCACCTAGGGAAGCATTTTGAAAATGCAGCAGGGCATTCTTTCATGATAGCATTGGCTAAGACATTTCTAAGAAAATTGTGCTCTGAACATGGAATTTAAGTCAAGACTTCATTATTATCCAGAAGGACCCAACTGCAGTGCTTTTTTCCTTGACCTCTTCAATACCTGCACCCTTTTCATCCCCCTCATCCTGTAGCACATAATAGAGTGTAAGGGATTTCTGGTGTCCTTTGCTGTTCCAAATTCATCTCTCCATCTTGCCGGAGCACCTTGAGCCATTGAGAGGAGACAAGGACCCAGGCTCCCTGTCTTTTAGCAGAGCATGCTAGAAAAGAGACCTCCTAGTTATAGCGGTTGTGGTTTATTTATTGTTTTAATGAGCTTCTGTCGTGCGTAACCACAACACCATTATGACCCAGCCACACCACAAGGAGAGGAAGTTCCCGTAATCCTCCTCCTCACCCGTCTTTTCATGTTGCTGGAAGTCAGCCCCACTTGGCGACCGGCTTCATGGGCTTCCGGAGTTCGCTGGGTCTTTGTTCTTATCAGTGATGCCCTCCTGTCTCCCATGCCTCCCTCCCCGCCTTCCTTCTTCCTCCAGACTGGGAGGCCATAGCTATCAAACTGAGGAGGCCAAGGGGAGCAGAATGAATAACGTTTCTCGGCCCTGAACCATTGTGGAGAGAAATGAGGGCCAGGGAAAGACCACAAGCGACTGGGATGGCAGGGTCCCCGTTTCTTGTCCTGCCTGCATCAGTCTTAAGTAGAAACTGAACATTTCACATGATTTCCCCAGGAAACTGCATTTATTAAGCAATAGCCCTGAATAAGGATGTGTGTGCATGTGTGAGAGAGTGAAAGAGAGAGAATTGGGATGAAATTGTGCAGTGGGATTTTATACAGTTGGGGGAAAATTCATTCTTTGATTGGGGAGGATAAGGTAGAGTTTTCTGATATAGAGAACAAGGATTCCAGAGTTGCAGGCTTTCCTGCACTTTCGCTACACCACAAGGTGACTTTTCATAACGCCTTTGTGTGTGGCTGTCTGTGGGTCATCCCTGTGTGGCATAGGTTTGGACCATCTGCTTCACTTGGGCAGTTCAACGTTGTGTTGAAAAGCACATGCTTTGCAGTTGTGTGCACTTGAATCCCAGTCTCACCATTCTCTAGTGCTGTGTTTGGGGAACCAGGCTTGGAACTCTTCTGAGCCTCAGTTTCCCCCGCTGTGCAACAGCAGAAGAATAATGCCTATGACACAGGGATTTTGTGGTGATTAAATAAGGCAACATATGAAAGGGGTCATGTATATAGTTGGGGCTTCATGTAATCGTCACTGTTCTCTTCCTCCTATTCCTCTCTCCTTCTTCCTCTTCTTTGGCATTGTCTTATTCTTATTCCTCTTATTTTTCTCATTATTGCCATTTCTTTTTGAGGGGTGAAACAAATACAACTGACCTCGTGTGGAGCAGATCTGTGCTGCTGCTTAAGAGCTCAACCCAAATTGCACATCTGCGAGCAAAATAAATAACTGTTTTTGCTTTAAGCCACCAAGTTACATGTGGACACATAACCATAACATATTCTGGAAGGCAGTTTAAGCAAGTAGTTAAGTGTGGTAAGTGCTAGAAAGGAGAAGCACAAGCCCCAGGGATGTGTCAACAAGACCACTAGCCTGGTCGTGCTACCAAGTAAATGCTCTTGTCTCCACGCAGCGGTGGAGGTGTTTTCCTAGTTTGGCATTCCCAGCAAAGACGTTCGCTCCTGCCTACCTGACTCTCTGAAGTGCTTTCATTTGAAAACACCTTCCACTCACTTTGCATCTGTTTCCCTTTTGGAAAGTGGGGTAGCCCATCGCTGGGGAAATGGCAGTGCCCATCCAACGGGAACTCCATTTACTTTCCTCCATAATAGCACAGAAAATGGAGCGTGAGACTATCCCATGGAAGGTTACATGCTCTGTACTGAATGTGAAGGGAACAGGGGAGGCGAGGAAGCAAAGTGTGAACAAGAAGGGATGAGTTCAGATGAGGGCTTTTGGTGTTTTCCTTTTTCCTTTTGCTCTTGTTCAAAGGAAGCTGTGCGATACCACAATTCATGTTAAAGGGAAATGGCACAGCTCATAGGCAAGGACTCCCTCTTTCGACAGGAGTCCCCATCAGAGCAGGTAACCTCTATACCAGTTGTTAGACCAGCCCAAGGCTATCTCGTTTCCTAAAGAAATCTGGGGCCGGGCTGTGTTATCTGCCACGTCGAGGGTGAGTTATGAGGAGACCTGGTTGGAGTCATTGTCATCCACATCACTGTGGGAGTGTGCACTGTGTGCAGGTCAAGGAGCCCTGGTGATCCAAGCTTGGAGTGGCATTGGAACTTTACACCTGGGTTCCTTAGTTCATTCCCTCAGTGAACGAAGTGCCTTTTTATGTGCCAGGCATGGGGGATATGGCACAGAACTAAAACCTATTTGTGTGACACATTCATTCTAGCAAAGGAAGAGGCACACTATACAAGTAATAAACAAGTGTGTATAGGGGGAAGCCGGGATGGCTTAGTGGGTTAAGCGCTCACTTTGCAGTGCCGGGGACCAAGGATCGAATCCCGCCCTGACCCGTGCGGACCCATATGCTGAACTGGGGAGTGCCCCCAGTTCAGTTCTCTCTCTGTATCTCTCTCTCTCTCTCTCTCTCTCTCTCTCTCTGTCAAAAACAATAAAAAAACAAACAAAAACCCAAGTGTGTATATATGTGTATAAATTATCTATACAATTTTTGATAGAAATAAAGTGATGAAGTAGGGTCTCATCAGTCCTTTTATGTAAAGACCTCTCATTCAAATGTGGACATTTTCCTATTGCAGAAGAAAGTCCAACGATTTCTCGTGCCATTTAAGATCCTGCACAATCTAGTTCCTGCTGCATTTCCCAGATTCTTCTTCTTATTTTTTTTTTCTTACCTCATTCCCCAAGACATACCCACATGCTTCAGTTTTATGAGGGAGCTAAAAGCACGGTCTCTGGAGTCAGATTGCCTGGGTTCAAATCTTAGCCCTGCCACTTACCGTTACTAGCTGTGTTACTTTATGCAAGTTACTCAGCCTCTCTGAGTCGTAGCTTTGACTTCTATGAAATGAGTCAAATGAAACTGCTGTCTCCCAGGGTTAATGGTGAGAATCAGCTGAGATCATGGCCTTGAGACAGGCAGCATTAATAGTAAAGTAGGCTATGATTTGCTTTCTCATCTTAATGACCATATTATATATACCGTACGAGGGCTGTCTAGGAAAAATCCAGCTATAAATGCCTCCATTTTTTATATTACACGGCTGGATACTTTCCGGGCAGCCCTCATATATATGTGTGAATGTGTGTGTGTGTGTGTGTGTGTTGTGTAAAATTTAATCATGACCCTACTTGGAGTCAGAATCCATCTATCTCAATGCCACGTAGTCTTGGACTGTGCCTGTTTTATCATTCATACAGTCAATAGGTGCTGAATAAAATGTACTCAGCTCACTAGTGTCTCTTGCAGTGGATGGAAGAGGCCCTTAACTGGGAGAGATGCTGTTTCATGGGGCTCGGGATGTGTAATTAGGAGGCTGTCGGTACGAAGCACCGAAGAACTGCACTCTTTAGCTTTAGGATGTGCAGTTGGGGACCGAATTGTGAGAATCCACCTGTGCCACTTGGCAACGTTAGAATTCTGAGACAGAGCAATCTTTAAAGATCCCCTCCCCATGCAGCCTCATGGTGAGGTGGCCTGGGCTGCTCTAGAAACCATGATGAGCCTTTTATCATTTATATATTGTTCCAGCAGGGATGGGTAAAAGGGGACAAAATACTGAAAATAAAAGTTAATTAAAAAATAAAATCAGAGAAATGTGTCTCCAAGGCCAGCTCCGTTACCAAGCCCACCTGTCATGAAGCATTTTCCTGTCTATAAGACTGAGATTGGAAGCTGATGGACTCTTCTGTTGTTTAATTTTTAATGCCTCCTGTCTGGTCTCGGAGGTAGCTATTATAGTCAGGGGCTGCCGCATACATATATGTACCTCGCCTAGAGAAAACGTGAGCGTGTCCATGGCCAGAGCTGACATCCGCTGGGAGAAACCTGCAGCTGCATTGCCCCTGTCCCCCAGACTTCCCCTGGGGAAAGTGCTCTTATAATAGCACTCATTTGTCTGCTCACTCCTGGTGAATTAGTGTGACAAGGGAGGAAGGGACAGTCCTTGGGAAAAGGAGACTGAATGGTGGCTTCTCACATCAGAGCATCATCTTCTAATTCAATTCCCTCCATCTTTCCGGTCCTTAGATATCTCATATAATACCAGTTTATTGAGCATTTACTATGTGCCATGCATGGTGGCAGCTACAGAGGTGGGAACCGTGAAGACCCCAGGAAAAAACCTTCTATTTCATGACCCAGACATTCTCCTAAGGGGAGGGAGGGAATAAATATTTAAACAAATGAGGATGCTGGGTCATTTCAGATGATGGTAGCACAGAGAGAAGCACAGCTGGTAATGTGGGGCCCTAGGAATGAAGGCTCCCTGAAGTGATAATCAAGCATTAAGTGAATGTCGAGAAAGCCACCGATATGCCAGAATCACAGGGAACAGGGTTCTAAGCAGAGGGAACAGCAGATGGACAGGCCCTGAGTTGGAGATGAGCTTGGCTTCTTTGAGAATCAGATAACAGCACTATGCTAAGAGCCGGAAAAGCAGGGAAGCGATGACCAGTCAAGGTGTGGAAGGAACCTGAGGACTCCGGGGAACCTGTGAGAAGACAAAGAGGTTGGTCTATGGAGTAGGTTTCACATCTGGGATTAAAACATCCAAGTAAAGTCTCATTCTGGGAAATACGAAAGAAACATGTGCAAGGTCAGAATTTATCTTCAGAGAGAGGATTCAGTCAGCCACACTTCCTAGAAATGACACCTGAGGGGCCTGCCGCCTGAGTCCCTGCTTAGGACCCCCCACTCCTGCCTGTAGCAGTCTAGTGGGCTCCCCACTGGAAGCCCTTCCTTCACTCTGGACCCCAGTATTCCATTCTCCAACTGCTTCACTCTCATGTCCCCAAAACACACCTTGTGATGCCACCCTCTTGCTTTCTGGTGTCCTTCGGATTTCAGCAGGAAGTTCCAGCCCCTTCGTTTGGCACACAAGACACCCACCTTCTGCCCCTTGTAAGGCCCAGATTCCATGTGGCCACGCACCACTTCCCACAAGTGCACATGCTGACATGAGACCTACAGACCTGGCGGCCTAGCCTGTAGCACCTTCGCTTGGGCTCCTCTGTCTGCCTGAATCACTCACCCTCTCCCTCTACACCGGGAAGATGCCTTCTTATGCCTCACATGCCATTCCAAGCTGCATTATGCCCGCTTTGGAGAAACTTCTGTGAAACCGCCCTGCCTGATACAAGCATGTATCCTCTTGTGGGAGGAAGGCCAGGCCAGGTGAAGTGTGAGACTGGAGAGAAGGTGGAGTCGATGCAAATGTCAAAAGGAAGAGTAAAACCGAAATGCGAAGCTGTAGGTTGGAGGTGAACTTGGTTGGGTGATTTCCGGAGTTCTTTATGCCTTCTGAGCTCTGGGCTCCCCCCTGGGGTCAGGCAGGGTGGGGTGAGGGGACAAGGAATGCCTACCACTGATTGAACTTGGTGCCTCCCCTAGTGCTTGCTACACAGGAGTAGAGCTCACCCCATTTCTGATCTGGTATTTTGAAAATCTTAGAAATAATTTAGAGGGAGAGAAAAAACAAAAACAAAACCCTGCAGTACATTTAGTAAGTGACAATATTAAAATGAGTTCTACTGTAGCTTCTATCATGAGAGTCATAAATAGCAGTTAATGTTTCTAATCTCATTTTTGGAGGACTTTAATTTTGTTGTTCCAGGGATGTTTATAAAGTAGAAAGGAACTCCTGGCTGCATCGGGGAGGGGAGCAGTTGCAGTGGGGTCAGGAGAGCTTTGCAACCCTCCCTGTTCCTGCCCTAATGAAGGCGTTTGTTTCTGTGTTTTAATAGCCTCAAGGTATCTAGTGCTTGAGATAGCTGGGTTTAAAATCAGCTTTCCCTCCAGAGGAGACCTTCCTTCAAAGTCTTGAGGGGGAGACAATGGCATATCTTCCTCTTGGTTCTCCTCAGAGTGTCCAGGCCCCTCCCCAGAACTGTGGAATCTAGAACTTGGGCTGAGGGGTCTAATGGGCCGCATGGTGACACAGCCTGCTGGTCATTTCCTGCTTACGTGGAGGAGGGACCACTGAGCTAAAGGAACAGTTTTCAGTGAGCCTTCATAGGGGCCAGTACTCTGCTGGCTCCTTGCTACTCCAAGTGTTCTCGTCAGACCGGAAGCACGCAGGTCCCTGGGAGTTTGTGAAGTAACTCTCAGCACCCACTGAGGCCTGCTACGAGACAGATATGATTATCACCATGGACACCTTTGCAATATGTAGTTGCTAAAATTATTCTTTTGCTTTTTGTTGCGTCTTCTCCAGGTTGGCGATTTCCAGTAGCTCGGAAGCAGTTTCCTTGTTGACAATGAAGCTTCAGTTTCCCCCCATGTCCTCCACTGTCTGAACCCACTTTTATGGACTTGACTTCTCTCTTCACCCAAATCCTCTCTGTCATCCTCCCTGCCACCCCTGAATTTCCTTGACTACGACATTTATGAAGGTTCAGTTACTTGGCCACCATAGTAGTTTTCTTTGTTCATTAGCTCTGTGGTCGGCGGTTTCTGAACTGTCACGTATGACATGACACCTGCTGGCGTGTCATCTCCTCCCCTTGTGTGAGGCTGGACCTCGTGACTTACTGTTCATGAACAGATTAAGGCCGCTGTGATGGGATGTCCTTGTGAGATGAGGTTGTAAGTGACGGTGACTAGTGCCTGGCTCAGCCTTTTTCTCCCAGGCTTTTCTTGGCTGGCTGCCTATGATGAGCTGAGCTGTCACATCGCCAGCTGCCCTGTGATGCAGCCCAGATGTCAGGGAGCCAAGGGCAACCTCTACCCGACAGCCAGTAAGGACCTGAGGCCCTCCGTGTGAGAGCTCACAAGGAACCGAATCTTTCCAACAGCCTCTGAGTGAGCTGGGCAGCAGAGCCATCCTTCCATTGAGCCCAGAGATGACTTCAGCCTCAGCTGACACCTTGATTATAGCCTCCAGGAGAGACCTAGAGCCCGAGGACCCATTTAAGTGACATGTGCACCTGACCTGCAGACTCCGTGGGATGATAAACGTGGTTCTGTAAAGCTACTACATTTGGGGGTGATTTGATATGCAGTAATTGATAACTAAGTCCTGTCCATTTAGCTGAGGTGGTCAAAGCCCAGCTGGTAGGATTGATGGAGGGGCTCACTGCTTGCCCTGATACTACACAGAGAAGAACATCCAGTGCAGGAGAAGCTGCAAGTACTCTTCAGATCTGGTTCTCCTCCCTTTCCCGGGTCCAGTGTGAAGTACATTTCCTGACCTATCTTGATTCCAGATGTTCCTGGAGGTTGGGAACACCTGGCAGGGGCACCCAGCCTTCTTCCCATAACACCCTGTTTCTAGAAGATCCCTCCCTGCCCTTACTCTTTGCTTGTCAGCTGGTTGGATGCAGAGGACCCAGGAGAGACTTCAAGAAAGACTTAAGGATAGTGAGCTGGTGAAAGGAATCTGGTCCTAGGCAACCACTTTGAGGAGCCTCTGCTAGGAGACTGCCAACCAGGGGTGTTCACATTGGACATTGTGGGGTCAGGAACCAACCTTCAGTGCACTAGAGCCCTTAAGCTGCTATGGTTACTCGCTATTCAGCTCTCATATTCTGTCCTGACCAAAAGGCTTACGGTATATATGGGGTGTGATCCAAATATTTGGTGATGGTGACTGCTGCGGCCACATGCCATCCTACAGAAAGGCAGGCATCTTCGATACAGAAAGCAGTGCGTCAAACCTTAGACACAGTGTGGGACGAGCTTCAACTTGTTCGGTGCCGTCAGTTGGTTGTGAGCTATGGTTGAGAGAAGGTGTGTTTTAAAGTGTACTGTAAATCATAGATTACAGGCAACACATTAACATACATTTTTGGCAAATGAAAACATTAAGGTGTGTCCTCGTCCACCTTATTCACCAAATTTGACACTGTGTGACTTCCAGTTCTTCCCCAAAGTCAAAATGACCATGAAAGGTCAACATTTTGCATCGATTCAGGACATCAAGGCAGCCACGGCAGCACAACTAAAGACACTTATGACAGAGGACTTCCAGACATGACTCAGAAAATGGCAAGAATGGTATGATAAGTGAGTTCAAAGCGAGAGTGATATTCTGAAGGGGATTAATGCCAATGTGTCTTTTCCGGCAATAAAATTTTTTTATTTGAACATTTACTGTGTTTTTAAAATCATACTCCGTATATATATTCCATTTCATTTGTTTTGAAGTTCTTATATTTTAATATTAGTTTGTTTGTTTGTTTTTTAGTCCTTTAAATACAACTGACTTCTGTTATACTTTACATAACATTCATTTATTTGCTTTGTAGATACTTATTGATTACCAGGGCACAGACTTTTCTCCTTAAAAAATTAAAAATGAATTAAAAAATGGACAAAGAGGCAATTGAATGGGCACATAACAGGGATACACTCAAGGACCTTGCCTAAATATGCTTTATCCCCTCACTTGCCTTTTAATGACATGAACACTTAACAGCCCTCTTCATCACATTTAGTGACTAGTGACTATCTACTGTGTGTGGAAGTAGGAAAGCATACCTATTTTGGATGACAATAAATTTGACTAAGTAGAGGTATTTTATATGTAGGGGATGTGAAATGAAGTCACAGAAGGAACATATGCCTAGACGTTTGAAATGTATTCAGTAGACACTAGGGAGCCATTGACGGTTATAGAGAGAAGGTACAGGATAAACTTTTCTTTTAGGAAGATTTATTAGGCAGAGGTATGCAGGGTGGCCTGGAGGAGGGGAGGCAACATGCACGCGGAAAGGCTAGGTGGAAGGCTGGCCATGCACAGCGAATCAGGCATGAATCAGCAGAGCCCTGCCTGCAGGCAGTAGGAGAGGAAATTAATGGGGAGAAGTTAGTTCTGAGAGAAAAATCTATAAATCTGGCTGAGAGAAATTCCTCCCACATGATCTGAGAAGATTGCTTGGTGTTTAACTTTTTATTTCTTCCATTTGTATTGTGTGCGTGTGTGTGTGTGTGAGTGTGTGTGTGTGTGAATCATTTTCACAGTAAAAGATGTGACACTATATCTAGGTAAAGTACTATTTCTTTTCTTTTAAAGATTTATTTTTATTTTTTGACAGAGAGAGAGAGAAGTGTGTGTGTGGGGGGGGGAGGGGTGCATAGCAGTCTCCATACTTGCACATCATTAGCTTTTTTACATAGTTTCATTCCATACGTGGGAGGGGGCTGCACAGAAAATATGGAACGCTTCATGAATTTGCATGTCATCCTTGCTCAGGGACCACCCTAATCTTCTCTGTATCGTTCCAGTTTTAGTCTATGTGCTGCCGAAGCACGCACAAAAACTGCCATTTCTGATAATGCTGTACTGAATTGTGTTTCTTTTATCTTATACATTCTTCTGTACCCCCGCCCCGCACTTTAGAAATGGAGTTAGCAAGACCTAAATACACTGAGCCAAGCAGACAGGGCTCCAACCCTGGTGGGTAATGGGTAATTGAGAAATGGGAGGGGGCCTTGAACCATGTGAGTTTAAACATGACTAGCAGGGGGTAAGGCTGTGACTCAAGGGGCACCCCAGGCGCACAGGGACCCCTCAAATGTGTGCTCACTAACCAATCTTCAACTATGTCTACCTAAAGAAGGAGGCTGTCATGGGAAAGAGCTTTGGCTGGGGCAAGGAGAGTCCAAGACATCACAGTCAAAACCAAGTGATATTAAACAAAGACAGTTTTCACTGGAACGACCCAGTTATACTAAATGTCCATGCTGCGGCATGATAGAGATGAGACCATGCAGTCATGTCTTAGGACTCGGTGTAAACTTTCCAACTTTCTTGACTAGGCAAAAGTCTCTTGTGAAGATATTTTCTTTGCTATTTGATGTTGAACTCTTTCAAACAGTGGCTCTTCTCTTTGGGCAACCAGCTTCCATGTGTCAGGAAGGGGACCTTATCTGTATATCTAGTCAGTCTCTTGGTATGCAGTTTCATTCATATTCTTGCTTTGATCTTTTCAGAGATAAAGAATTGGCCATTATTGGTGAACTTCAGGCAAGAACACTAATCTCTAGGTTTCTTTGTTCCTTTATTGGTTTGATGGTATGGTAATTGTTTAGATAGGGTGGATGGAAGAATGAATGAACACATGTGAAACACTCCTAACAGTTCCTGTACAACTCAGGAACAGTGAGCTCTGACTGTTCTATCCATTATTGATCCATTACTGAACAAAAAGATAATTATAGAATAGTCTTAAAAGCAAAAAGATAACATGAAAACAAATGGTTGATTGAACTAATATTGGAAAATAAGTCACTAGTGGAAAGTAAAAGAATATTAGCAGTATTGTTATTGGGTCTCATGGAAAGAAAACAAAAACAAAAATAAAATTTAGTGCATTTTTTCTACTTTTCCAGATTTCATATAGGCATGAATTTAAGAAACCCTTAGATTTATTTTACACAGGAAAGTGTAAACCTAGGACAGCTCAACAAGTTATATTGCCTAGCTTCACCATTTATTTACTGATCCCCTTAGTCAACAAATCTTTATTTGAACTCATTATGTGTCAAGCCCTGGGATAAATATGTAAATATATAATTTCTTTCATGAAATAGCTTTTAATCAGCAGAAAAAGCAGCAACAGAGAAATCACTAAGTACAAAAATGGTTTTATGTACTGGGTGAGAAAGATGCGCTGAGGACTCTTGGGTATCCCAGGAGTGAGAAAGAACAGTTCAGGAAGGACTTCACCGAACATGGCAACTTCCTGGCAGACAGGCAGCGGGAGGAGGTGAGTCCTGGCAGGGAGAGCCATGCAAATGAAGACAGATGGCCACAGAACAAACCAGAGAGCTCAGCTGGCAAGACCCCTGCTACGCACAGTCCAGTTCAGACCAGCATCACCTGGGAACCTGGGTGGACTTCTAGCATCATCTGGGAAACTTGCAAGAGTGAGGCTGAATGATGGGAGAGGGCAGAGCTTGGAGAGCCTCCACAAGCAACCACGTTATTTGGAAGTTGCAGGGACCCAGCCTGACTCATCTCAGTGCCTCCTTGCATGCATGTGGACACTCATGTGTGTGTCGGGGAATGCTGTACTAAAGTAACATGACCACACAAAATCTACCAGCTGACCAACCTCAATTGCTTCGCCCCACCAACCACTCTCAACCAACCTCTCCATTTTTTCAAGGCAGAGTCAGACCTCCTCTCTCAGAAAAAAAGAGAAGGGAGTGGCATTTTCTTTATCTTGTAAAATAGCTCTTAGCCCTGTGACAGGAGTTAGGAAGACAAGCAGGTCTTCATTGTCTTATGTTGTTCCAGACCAATCTTTGGGGAGTTCTCCCTGCTCCCACCTCCCAGTCTCCAAGGCAGGGGACCCTCCCCTCCCATTTCAATGGTAGGTGTAGCAAGGCCCAGTTATTGTTGCTACAATAATATTTCCGAAGCCCTGGAAGATGACCTGGGATTGACACAGGTGCAGACTGAATGTAAGGGAGCGTGCTGCTATTTTAATTATGGAAGACACGGTGCATAAAGGGAAGCCCCCAGAAAGAAGAGAAGACAAATCCCAGCCCCAGCCCAACAGGTGAATAGGCTTTTACCGGAGCCTCGGGCAGGACTCCAGTTCCCCAATGCCTGTGATTATACCTGAGGGCCAGGTGGAGCTAGAAGCCACATGGACCTCATCTCCCTGACACTGTGCTTCTACTGACTCATTTTCCTCGGCGCTGGGCAGCGGCTGTCTTAAAGAGGACAGAGATTGGAGATTAGTTTGCAGGTCCCCGTTTCGCTCTTTCTCTCAACAACATGTGTGTATGGCTATGGAATTGTTCCCAGCTCCTGCTTAGAAGGAAGCACAGATCTGCTCTTTGGAGCGCCGTGCTTGCTGTCTCTGATGCAGTTTGAGGTGATCCGTTTTGCCTGTGACAGATAAAGCACAGGCCTGCGTCTGCGAATTCACAGAAGCTCCCGGCTGCACCCCTCGGGTGGAGGCGGTGCTGTTAGGCTCTGTAATTTTTCGATTTTGTTGCACACGCGACGTCTCGGAAGAGGGATATGTCTTTTCCAACAACCATCATTTTTACATAAAATGGAAGGTATTCACATTCTATCTTCATCTTCTGTATCTCAACTCGTAACAATATCAGAACTGCTCCCACCTGACAACTATATTCATTTCTCATTAAAGATATTTCATGTTTTATTCAGGAATTTAAATGAAGCTATCAGAGCCCGGAATGGCATCCGTTTGGCATAATTGTATCTCACTGATGCCAGCCCCAAGAGTTCTAATTAATATATATTTAGCTCCCTGACTGTCTTTAGACCAAACGGCTGAACGTAGAAGACAAGAAGAAAAAAAAAACACACAAAAAAAAACCACGTTGAGATTTGAACAGGGAAGTCTCTTTTAAAAGAGGGAAGTTTTGGTAATTGTTCATCTCAAGTGCTTTGCTCCTACATCTATGCCAGAAATTATTTTCAGGCCACTGAGTGCTTTACGAAAACTGGACTGCACAGTAATAATTATTTTTATTGATCACATGTTGAAGTTATTAATTTTTTAATCTCCTTTCTTTTATTGTTGTTGCAGAAATGTTCATTCCCAGGGAATTATATTATATATACTCACAATCGTCCTTCAGTCTTCTCTTCCCTTTTCTCTCTCTGCCCTTTTTTCCCCTACAACCTCACACTGTTATTATAAAAAGAGATTTTGTTCCTTGTTGCCAACGTGAAAATGACTGGAGCCATCTTGGGGATTCCTTGGCCTCCCTAAACCCTAAAGTATGAAAGGAAGCTAATTGGGTACCAACCTCATTCCTTATGGGCTGTGCCATTCCCCCTCATGCTCCCCAACCACATCCCCATTCTCACTTGCAGGAAATGAGTTTGGGGACATTTCTGCTGCTGGTCTAGCATTGGAATTCATAGCACTTGCGTTCACTTGGAAGCCTCAGTGCGCCCCAGGTCCTGGGATGCTGTGGGCTTGTGGTTTATAAATCACTGCTTTGGTGTACCCTGTATGTGGAGATCAGGACCGCTGTGAGCACCAGTCATACTGAATTGCACTGAGCGATGGAGGGTCCTTAGGGTTTACAGTGAGGAAAAACAAAGGCCTTAGAAAAATAGAGCGGTTCGGCTGACCTTAGAGCATTTACAAGGCGCTCATGAAAAAGGAAAGGATGTTATGTTCAGTGGTCTCATTCACTGAGGTAGGTGGCTCTTCCATAGGACATACATTGGGGTTGAGAGATAGCCTGTGCCCAGTTGTTATTTAAACAACTGTCAGAGACCATTTAGTGGTGTGTGAACCTGCCCTAAACCTACCCTGGATCTGGTTTACACTGCAAAGATCTGTGCTCATCCCTGCTCCTTCATAGTAGGTTCTCCAACTAGTTGGGAGTGCGATGTGGGTGAGACAAGCCGCATGGTCACTGTGTGTCAGTTTCCTCATGTGTGAACTAAGGAAATAAAAAATAAGTTGATTTCACCGGGATGTAATTAGGCTCCCTGTGATAACAACAAAAGGAATCGCTTAGACTATGGAATCTGTATCCAGTCGACGCACGGCACTCAGTACTCAACTTCCATCTTCACACTCAGCCACACACAAGGATACATGTTTTTAATGGTCAAAAGTGGCATCTTTACGCCACTGTGAATCATATTTCAAAATCTGTATTGAACCAGGTTAATACCCCCACTCCCAAAAAGGAGATGGGGTTATTTATTCTGTGGCAATAAGGACTTCGAAGATTTCTGTTGGGAGGTGGATCCAAGTGTAGTTCCCAATTCGACTAAGGTAGCATCTTCCTAAGTGAAAAAACCAACCTTCCTGAAACGGCGGGTTGGGGAGTGCACAGAAGTGCTCAAGCTCTCATGCTCAGTTGACTTCCAGAGACATTAGCACACAGCCTTCCTGACGACCACTTCCATTTGACCAGGCTCAGAGGGGGTGTTGTGATCTGAAACGCCTCAGTGCGTGGGCACAATGACAGGTGTGTTACGAGGAGAGAACAATAACAAGAAACAGATGCATGGAAGACCCACTAATATGTCAGCAACTCCGATGCATGTCAGCGGTGTGCATCCTCACCAGAACAGCCACCGCAAAAAAACAAAAAGAGAAAGAGGAAAAGAAAGAACATTGATTTCCATGAAGCTACTTTCCATGCCAAACTGAGCATCTGTCTGGCTTTTGTGTTTGGTAGAAACAGGGCTCACACACACTCAAAAATAATGTCAAAAGTTCAAAGGGTGGAGAGTTGAGAATTCTCACGTGGGCAAATAAATGAGGTCTGCGGATTGGTTGGCCTTCACTCGGCTTTCCATGAAGTGTCTCCTTGGGGCCAGGGTGATGTGTGGCTTTGATTCTCTGCCCTTGTCTTCCCATAACCTGGTTTGGAATGCAGCCCAGTCCTAAGAGATTGGGGGTCACTTCAACTTGATAGTGTAAGGTCAGAAAATGGAATGAAGCGAGGATATCTCAATTGAGATTTGAGTGTATAAAAGTATAAATCAAAAAAAAAAAAAAAGCTAGATCCTTGAAGGGACACCTTGCAGCTGTCGCTACAAATGAAAGGTTTCAAAATAAGTAGATACAAGAACTCCCTGGCCAGTATGACTAATAATTCCCCCCTAGTCCTACTTGAAGAATATGAGAGCACATCTGAACACTGGGAAGTAAAGAATACACATTATTCCAAGCAAGGATGCTGGCCTGAATTCTATAATACATTTTATATCCTTTCAGGGACAATATTTAGAGTGTTTCGATGAAAACAATAAGTACCTTCCTTTGTGTGCTAGTTAGCAGTAGGCACATTAGAGGCTGTACTCAGAAACAGAAGTAAACACCAGAATTTATGGGATTGTTAGTTTTTTTTTCTTGGATAATCTCAAAGTTCATTCAGGAAGGAAAAAAAAGTAAGTGGATTTTTGTCTGCCTTTACTCCTAAATGCCATTGTCTCATTTGGCTGTAGGATATTCATGATTTTATGTTTATTTAAACAGACACATACAGAATAGAACCGCATGTTGCTTGGAGTGTAATTCTTATGGGCAAACACCTGATCCCTTTTAATAAAAGATAAAAGGGAAATAATTTTCCTGCCATTCAAAGACCTTACTGTGCTTTTTGTTCAGAGACACAACCTTGTAACTTGACCTTTCTAACCAGTACATGCATCCCATGTACTGTGAACTCCAGGTATACTGATTATAAATGACTCCTCCAGCTGCCACTTAAAATCTGCTGTAGCAGAACTTGTTTGGGTCCAGGATTACAAAGCAAGACTCAGGAGTTGCAGAGGTGCATGTGATAGGTGTTAAGAATTGCCTTTAAACTATGTCACATTCATTCCTCTGTAAAATATTTTCAAGACAGCATTTTCTCAGAACCCTGCTTTAAAGTTGTAATGTCCCTCCATGATCCAAAAGGTATTCTGAGTTTCAGAACATTTACCCCTAATGCATTTCTTTTTCAAGTTATTATTTATCACTTGGAGTAGATCATAGTTACATCATTGAGCATGTGTATATCATGCTAAATCAACAATTCCCAAAGTGTTTTCTGTGGAACACAGATCCTAAAGAACGTTAGTAAATTTTAGGTGAGTAAAAAGACCCTAGGGAAAATAAGTGTGAGAAACGCTGAATGGAATGTAGGCAGAGATTTGTGTTAACTGCAGAACTTCCCAGAATCTTTATTATGCAAAGCAATATGTATTTCTCAGTGGGAGATATGAGGGCTGTCCAGAAAAAAATTCAGCCATTGTCAGTATAACAAGAATGGGTACATGGCTGTATACTTTCTGGACAGCCGTTGTATACTTATACTCTTCCTCCATATTTCTTTGTAAACCGTGAATCTCTTTCTCTGAGACCATCTTTACTGGCCTAGCATTCCAGGGAACTTAGGAAATAAGTGCATGGTTAAGTGCAATGGCATATATCTTCAGCTACTTGGCCAAGAAAACTGCTATTTTTTATGATAGCTAATGTCAGAAACAAATGACATTGCAGTTTAAATTAGCTTAACTGGCCTATGATTTTAATCCAAATCAAACTGAACAGGAAAAGAAAAGAAAAAAAAATCCCACAAACTATTATGTTGCTGGATATGGAGGAGAACAAGAAATTTAAAAATTTAAAAATTTAAGTAACCTCTTCAGCAGACACTCACAAATAACTTCATAAATCATTCAAAGTGTGACAAGGAAAAGAAATCCAGATCAGATTGTCCAAATAATTATAGTTTATTCCTCAACTTTTTCTCATTGAAATCACATTGTCATCTGACTACTCATCTTAAAGCAACTAATTATTGCTATCCAAGGGAAAGCAAAAAAATAAAACCCTCAAAATGTAGTTTAACTAGTTCAGCCATTCTATGTAGTCGAGGGAAAAAAAGAGAGAGCGTAGGACAGAAATTTCAGTATTTCTCTCTTTAAACTTCTGCCCTGGCTCTCCACACGGGTTTCTCTGTACCCTTCTGTCTCTCTTCTCTCTAACCTCTAACTGCTCCTGCCACTCTTCAGCTGGCTCTTTGGCCCATAGTTTTAGACTTCAGTCTCATCAAAGAGGACCTATATGAACACAACCGACTGAGAAAGGCACCTTATGCTGTGGCCAAGACTCACAGCACATATGGGGCCTGCCTTGCCTGGCCCTGCCCTGCATCCCGGGCTGGGACCTTGACCTGGCACGTGGTCGTCCCTGCCTCCTTTTCTTCCTCTGTAAGATGACACTGTTGGACCAGATGGCCTCTAAAGTCCCTTAGAGCACTAGGAACACACGTCTCTACTTTTTTGAGAAAAATCTACAACCTCGAGGCAACTTCAGAGTTGTCAGCTAATTATGGTTAGCTTTGTCTTTCAATGAAATGGCACCTAAAGAGGGGACTAGTGAAATCCACCTGTGACAAAGGAGGTAATGTACTCGATACGTGTGTTCTTGAATTCTGATCATTGCCTGGACTCCAATATGAACTTCTCTTCTGTCTCTCTTTCATGGACAATTCGAAATCAAGCTTCCAGTATTCATCACACTCATGCCTTTAATGAAGGGATTAACATGAATATCTGCCTGTGCCCCCTTCTGCCAGGGTGATGAAGGAATTGGCCTCTTGCATACTTCCTTTCCACAGGCGAAGGAGATCGCACATGGGGCATGTACTCACATCCAGGAGACAGGTATGCAGTTGCTGCTGAAGTGGAAGTCTGCAACTCTGATCGCTGCTTTTCCTCATGGTTATTTCTTAAACACAACCTCTGTTTAGGTGAAAGCCCAAATCCAGGAAAATGAAGGCACCTCACTGCACAGAAATATTTTGACGCCAGCACAGTTGGCTTTTGCCCGAGTTCAGGGTTGCTTTGCTGTCCTGGCTGGTTATGAGATATTCTTCCAGGGAGCATGTTTCAGAGGATGGGAATGAGGCCAGTGGATGCTGACATGAAAAGGACATGACATCTGCACAAGGCACAAGATGGGGGCTGGTTGCACAAATTACAGTCAAACACATCACAGCCTGATTAGCAGACATGGTTTTGAGTGTGTTGTCTGGGATTTTCCCCTCCTCCAAGTAACAGGGAGGCAATTAAAAAAAAATGGCACTCCATTTGTTTTCTATCATCCTTTCTTCTCACTTTCCTTAGCCCTGACTTCTCACTCTATTTATTGGGGAACACAAATTATTAATACAATTGTAGAGCAGAAAATAGGTAAATGTAGGTAGCTACTTAATTTCTCTCTAATTTGTTCTGGTCAACAGGAATTTCCCCCCAAATGTAGCTTGGAAATATAAAGCTACTAAAGAGAAAAAGAAAAAGCATGCATATTGTGTTGGAACAAAATTAGTTCTCTTACTGCCAAAAATCAGAAAAAAATAATATGTGTGGTTAAAAAAAAAAAAAGGAATTAGCATTTGATGGAGCCACCTTTTCATATACTAGAGGATTCCTCTCAATGGGTGAGTTCACCCATGAAGAGCTTTAATTACTTGATATGTTAAAAGAATTTTTTATTATATTAAGAGAAAGAGAGAAGGGAAGCAGAAGTGAGGGAGAGCCGTTTGTGTGGGAGAAGTCTAAAGCTGTATGTGGGAGGCAGAGAGATTAAACTTCAGTGTCTTTAATGAACAAAAATTTCATTCCCACAGTAGGGAGCTGTTTGGAAAATGTTTCATGGGCTGCTACCAGGGCAGGGGGCACAATTCCATGAGGCAGCAGGGTGGCGAGCTGAGCTTGCAAAAGCCGTAAGCACTCACTTAAACTGAGCCAAAGGACAAACTCAATCAAAATGTGTTTGTTGCTTTATTGTCCTTCCCCCCGTCCCCCTGCCACATTAACTTGTCTCAGGGAACACGGAGTGAAAGCCTCACAGGTCCAATACAAGAAGGAATAGTTACAGCAGACACTCGGAGGAGGAACTGAAGTAGCTTCCTTCCGGCCTGGGACTTCCTTTGTTCCTATAATCTCAAAACAGCTGTTTCCTCTAGAATCACAAACCCCAGCTGGCGGAGTGTCTGCCTCCTGGATCATGCTGCACATAACGTACATCAAATGTGAAAGTTGATATAAAATGTCCTTTTTTCCCATGTCCTCCTGCATCCTCCTCCCGACCCTGTATTCACTTAGACTTTCACAGGGAGAACAGTTAAGAAAACACAAAAGTGACAGAAGCATCACAGATTCAGACTTTTCAAATGGCAAAGTCAATCCTGGAAAATATTTAGACTCAGATAATCTAGTTTGGAAGTGCAGAAACCTCCTTTGTGAGAGAGAAGTTGACAGTTGGCACCCTAATCCAAAGTTGCTTTTAGAATTGGTACATTTGAACAAACATTAGTGCATTAGCTACTCTTTGGCAGGAACTGGGATATAACTCAACTGGATGTGGGAGAAGAAATGAACAATAAGCAGTAGTCCTTCCTTGAGGAATTTACAGTTTGATGGATGGATACCTTCACTGAGACCTTGGGGTTAAAAAAAGTAAAGAAAAGAAAAAGGCTAGGTCCTACTCGGGGGGCGAACTGACGAATCCTTTAAAAAGGTATAGATAGGGGAAAGCCGGGACGGCTCAGCGGGTTGAGCGCTCGCTTTGAGGCCACGAGGACCGGGGATCGAATCCCGGCTCCGGCCCAGGCAGGACCCACATGCTGAACTGGGGAGTTCCCACAGTTTGGTTCTCTAGCTGTCTCTGTCTCTGTCTCTCTCTCTATCTGTCAAGAGTAAAATAGAAATAAATATGCACTGAAGACAAAAAGATAATTTCTCTCTATAAATGTGAAAAGATAAAAAAAAAAAAGAATCTATTAAAAAGGTATAGATAAAAAGACAGAGCAAAATGCAAAGCTGTATTTGAATTATTGCAAAAACAATGAAGCTTTCATCACATGCCTTGATGTGTTGGTGGACTGCAGGGTGAGAAAGGGTCTGATGAGTCTGTGTGCTGGGGAAGAGAAGGCAGAAGTGCTGTCTGAGTGAGTTGGAAAGAAGGTCATGGAATGGGATGTAGCTTCAGTAGAAGCACAGAAGGGGACACAACCCATAGATTTACGATAGACTTTATATCTCATGTGGGCTGCTGCCTCATTAGCCACAGGGCACAGTGAGTTCTAGGGAAGGGTACACCTTGCTCTAGGTCACACAAGGCCCAGAACTAGTGCCCTGTCTCTCCTTCTTGATACCAGTCTACCTTCATCTTTGCCTCTCTGAATCCTGTGTGGGTGCTTCTTATGTGGGCTAGCTGGTGTCTGAGTCAGGGGAGGAGGGGTTCCAATCTCAGCTCTGCCACTTGTTAGCTAGATGATTTTAGGCAAGTCGTTCTAAACCCTGAAAGCCTCATATTTCCCTTGGATAAACTAGAAATAAATTGCATCTTGCCCCTTGAGCTATGGTAAAGATCAATCAAGGGCTCAACCTAATAACTGAATAATTTCATAAATGTTTGCTTTCTATTATAACAGTATACAGTATTATTAAGAAGGAAGATAGATTTAAGTTGGTAGGAGATTGACTTAGCAAGAGTCAATATGTTCTCTGAAAAAAATGCTAAGAAATTCAGCCAGACTGATAAAGCCATCAAAGTGTTATTAAAGAACAATTGATAGCAGATAATGCTTAATATAAACAAGAGAATGTTTTGTATCTTATCTTATTTTAGTTTATTAAACAGCCCCTGCAAGTACACAAATTTTCTTAATAATTCTTAAGGAAAAATGAATAACCTGTGGATAATTGATGCTTACATGCATTTATTAGAACTTACTGAATTAACATGTGACCATAGAGTAGGGTCATGAAGAACATGGACTGCTGAGTCAAACTGCCTGGCATTGGAATCCAGCTCTGGCACTTAGGAGCTGTGAGACCTCAGACAAGTCACTTAACCTCTCTGATCCTTGGTTCCCTTATCTGCAAATTGAAGATAAGGTTGTGGAGAGGACTGAATAAATTAACATATACAAATGCTTTTGACTATGCCGCATGGGTATCAGGTAGTAGTTTTACTAAGAATCCCTTGATTACATAAATGATTGACTAATAATAAATAATAAAAAATACTAAACGAATACAATATAAAATGGAAATGAAAACTAAATAATAAAATAGCTAATGATTATTAACTAAATAGTAATACAAATGTCCTTGGTAGGTCATTTTGTGATAAAAGCATAACGAATTTATGAGGTTTTGGAGCACTCTTTCTACTATTTATCATGGGGAATACTGTAAATAATTTGCCTGCCAGTATACAGGATTTACTTTGTGCCAGGTGGCAGCAAACACGGGGATAGGCTCAGTGCTTTGGGGTGAAGGAATCAGCCTTCTAGAGTTTGAAATAGAAATTCTAAGCCTGTAAGCACTTCACATTTTATAGGGCCTGGAACTACTTTTGGGCTTGATTTATGTGACTTCCCATCCAGTATCCATTGTGGTTGGAAAGCTTTCACTGAAATGCCCTGAAAGCTGAGTATAGTGAGGCTGCTTCTTTCCACCTCTGCCAGCGGGTCTGGCCAGCAGCATCTGCACCACTGGGAAACTGCTGGGAAAAAGAACGCTTGGGCACCCCCAGCCTGCTGCATGGTGAACTCTTTAACAAACTCTCCCCAGGCTCCTGATGCCTGCTCAGTCTGAGGATCACTGTGCTCAATCAATACGAACTTCAGAGTTGGCAAAAATCAAGCACTAAACATGCGGTTACAACTGCTGCTGGACACTGTTGGAGAAGTGTACACGCATTTCACTTGCCTCCACTCCATTTTCTATTTGGACCTCCTTAGTCTCACGCAGTCACCCTTTTAAATGTTTAAATATTACTAAGCAGGCTGTGGTAAAGTGACTTTCCCTTGAGCCTCAAAGTCATTTCTGTCACCAACTATTATGTACTGATTTCATTAGTTTAACCCTTGGAAGGCAACCCTTATATTCAGCTTCGTAAACTGCATACCCCTGTTCATAATTTACCCTCTAGTTGACTGCCAGTGACTGTAATACTCTTTTTTAGAAGAACACACTCTTATGGGTGGTTGGAAATTATTTGTTTTAGTCCCGGGCATGGTTTAATAGGGAGGGCATGTTTAACTAAAATGCAGATGCTGTGATCTTTGTTGGTTAAAGAGTGCCCATTACTAAAGAAGTTCCAGAGGTCCTAGAGAAGGAAGTAAACAGGGGACCAGAGGAGTAGGCAGAGGATGAAAACCTGGACCAATGTCTTAAAGTAGGACTGGAATTCTGGAGCAAGTTAAGGGCCAATGAAAGTGACAAGCTATGAGATGAGACTATGAGGCTATGACAGTAACAATCAATTCTAGACAAATTCCAGATGTTTTCTACTACTTTGGTCCATGTAAGCTGAGGGTAGGGATAGACAGACATATCCATCTGTTGTTTCATCCATCCATTCATCGAGCATCCCTTCTATGCTTGACACTGGTATAGCAGTGAACAAACAGAAAAATATCTAGCTGCGTGAAGTGTTCCTTCCAGTGGGGAATACAGACAAAAAATAAAAAGTGAAATACATGAAATGTTTAATAGTCATATGCTTGTATTTAATAAAAAAACTAGAGCAGAAAAGGGACGTCAGTGGGGCCTGAGCAGGAGGGACTCAGTGTAAGCCATGCGGTCGTGGAAGCTCTTGCTGAGCATGTGGTATTGGGAAAAGACGCTGGGGGTAATGTGGCAGTGAGAGCTTCAGCAGCAACAATGGTCATAACTGAGGACAGGCTTGTTCAAGAGTGTACTCATAATGCATTTGACTATGGGCAGTTTGTAGGAAGCCCTTCGACAGACAACGTATTTCAGGATCACAGCGATAAATGACCAACTGGTTGGAGAACCCAAGAAGGCTTCCAAGAGGAGGTGACATTGGGCTGAGAGGACCGTGAAGGAACTCTAAAATTTGGCAGGTAGAGGAAGTAGAATTGATATGCTCCATTTTCTAAAATAATCCTGGGCTAAGCATGATTTTTTTTTTTTTTTGCTTTTGTCCTTCTGTCCTTCCTTTACATGAACACACACACACTGAGGACCGCATCCCTGGGTAGATAAGGAACCCTGTCACCTCCCATACCCATTTGCTTCCGTTACACTGGTCTCTAGTCTTCCTAAATGTCCCTTCACATGAGGCAGCGTGGTGATGGCTAGGTATGGCATATGGCGTCCTCTCTGACTGGGTGGTAGTGATGCTTTGCTGGGGGTGGTGAAGCTGCATCCTGGCTAGGAGCAGAGGATGGTCACTGGTCATGAATGCTGTCTACCATGGACTGAGGAAAAGCTCATGGAGAGGCCCCTTGTGCCTTGCTTATAGTTGTGTCCTTCCTAGCATACGGCTTACACAGTAGGACCTGTAGAGTTTGTTGGATGTTGGAGAGCCTGTAACATATGTGCCACACCTCGAGTCTTGGTTGTAACATGGGTAGAAAGTCAAGTCTTCCCAGGTTTGAATCACATCTCCTCTGTTTAGTGGCTGTGGCACTTGCAAATGGCATATTGCCATTTCTTTGTCTGTGACATGGCAGTGTGCATCTCACAGGTATTCTGGACAAGATGCATGTTGGCAGAGATGGGTTACAGTGCACACAACAAAAGGACTGTTCCTGATCTGGTACCAACTCTGTGAGTTCAATTTTGAAGAGCCTGATAAGATGAAATGAAAAGCCTTGAGTGAGAGTAAGGCAGTAAAAGATTCGGCCATGAATTGTGCTATTTTTTTTTTTTCAAAATTAGGTTTTGTTTTGTTTTTTGTTTCTAGTAGCTATACAGAGAAGAACGTACCTTGGCTCGAGAGTTAAGTTAGTAGCAATAAACTCTCAGGCCATTTCTACAAGTTTTCCTCTGGAATTTTTAATAATCTATATACAAAAAAGGAAAAAAACAAAGTTGATATACTTATTCTATCTTATATTTTTATGCAGTATGGATTTTTAAAATCGAAAGAGTACAAGTATATAGTATTTTATTTTGTCATACTGGCAGTCATATAGAAGGGGAACATAAATTTTAATACTTGTGCAATTACAAATGAATGAAAATACTTGTATTTCTTCCTTTATACTGTTTTCTTACGGCAGCACCCATGTGATTTAAGTGTTGTTAATGGTTTTATTCATGATCTCATTAAGATAACATTTCTTCTGGAGCCACCAGTGTGTCATTCTTGCCTTGGCTGGCCTAAATATGGCTATTCAGCATTACCTCTTCTTTCTCACTCTGGTTCTGCCTTTCTTAATTTCTGCCCCATTCCCCACCCCACCTCCACCCCACCATTGCCAAAATGCTTAAAGAACATAGAGCTTATTGCATGCAGTTCTATTACTTCCCCATGTGGGGAAACCAGGCCACTTTGAAGTTCTTTTATTTCCAAACTTCATTAAGTTGATGCCAGTGGTTTTCTCAAATTAGGTTTATAGAGAAGAGAGTTTGCAAATTTGTCATTTATAGATTGCATTAAACTGACCTGATTTGGCTGTGTTGTTTGGAGAAATGATATAATGTGTATTTCTATTTCCAACTCTTAGATAGTAAATAGATGGCAATTACCAGAAATGTGCAGATTGGCAAGAAATCCCATGAGCGAGTGAGGTATCCATTTAGCTTAGCAGCCCCAATGCTTTCCAACTCACTTGTTTAACGGAAATTTACTCAGCACCTATTTTATCGCATCATTGCGCTATGCACTGAGACCTTAAACACTCCGAAGACTGGAGGGCACTGAGATGCCCACACAAATCTATACAGCACACGGGAAGGGACGTGTGCTGTATGGGAGGGCCCTACAGATGGGTGGAATGAGAGGAGAGGGCAGATACTCAACTGGCAGAAGTCAGGATGTCGTCACAGGGAAGACACAGCATTCATTCCCAGCGAGACAGGAGATGAGCAGGTCTGTGCCAGAGGATGAGGAAAGAACCTCATGAAGGGGTGGCATGTGACAAAGCCCGTCCATTCTCAGGGAAACTGGAGCAGCCCTGAGTGATGGGAACAGAGTGCCTCTCCAAGAGGGTGGGGGAGCAGCGAGATGCAGAGACAGACCATAAATGTCACGCTGACATTTGTCTGAAGCCTGATGCTGGGGAAGTTTCTAAGCTGAAGAGCGGCCTGGCTGGATTTGTGTTTTAGAAAACTCACCATGGAAGCGATGCGCAAAAAGGACGAGCAGGCTGGAGGCCCAGGCTGAAGGAGAGACAAACAGTCCCTCAGTGTGGTGAGCGTCCAGAAAAAGGTGACAGGTCTACTCTAAGGCAGTGACAGTGACAGCGGCAAAGAGAGAAATGTTTCACAGGTTCACTTAACTGCTCCAAGATTCTTCTTCACCCCAGGAGCCCACATCATGGTCTGAGAGCCTTCTTAACTGAAGCAGAGGTAGGGGAAGCTGTTTCCTGTGGGCTGATTGACACACGCCGTGGGCTCTATTCTCACCACAAATCAAGGGTGCCTTCCTCTTCTCTTGGAGATTATGACTGTGAATATACCCCACCCTCCGCCTGATTATTCCCTCTGAAATGGTAGATTGCCCCTCCTCTCCCTGCTTCCTTCTTCCTTTCGAGTGCTGCCCCATTAGTAGAGTGTTAAACCCGGCCTCCTTTCTCCAATGGGCAGGATCCAAGTACCAACAGTGCAGAGCCCAGCCTGAGAAATCTGTGTCAATCATGGGAAAGAGGATGACAAAAAGGGGTGCACAGGTTTCTGGGCCCCAAGTGCTTTTCAGGTACCTGCAGTTTCCATGAGAGGCTGTATATGTGTGTTGGGGGACGGGAGGGGGGTGTTGCACGATGATGCTGCAGTTTTAGCGGCCATGGCTTTGTTCTTACGGAGGCCTTGTTATGAATAGGGCAGCCAGGAAATAATGTGGATTTAGGGATCCTACAGACCTGGTTTGTAACCTCTGTCAGCTCTGTTATCTCGGGCAACTTACTTGACTAGTGCGAGCATCATTTTCTTATCGGGAAGTGGGGATCCTAACCTAATCTCTTTTGTTGCTATGAGGGTTGCATGTCATGACAGACACTAAGTCCCTGATACAGTATAATATTCTCACACTTGTGTGACCTTCCATTGGGAGGGGAAACTCCCTAACTGGACCCTCCAGCTGGAGGCACCAATGGATGTTCTATGTATCCCAATGAGACCAACTCTCTCCCATCTCTATACTTGCTTAGCTGTTCCACAAGCAGATTCTTCCCTTGGATTACCAGCATTTTGAAGACAGACCATTCAAAGATGCATTTTCATTTTCTGTCCTTGATGTGGCCTCAATCTAAGCACTCCTCAATCCTTAGAGAGGGGACAGACCATACCTCCTCTGTCCTTTCCAGATATTTATTACCAATAAGGTTGCAGATGATTAAGTTGTTTGAAAAAAGGTTGGAATCCATTGTCATGAGCACTGACATAGTTAAGAATATGGGAGGAAGACAGGGAGGGAAATGGGATTTGTTGAATATGAGGCAAAATATTGTTCCATTGGGCCCTCTCATCAACCCTGTGAGGTAGAAGCAGCTGTTAGCATTAGGTGTGACTACATATGATAGACTCCCATGCTCCCAAATATCAGTGGCTTATGCACTACAAGAGTTTCATTCCTCATTTATATAAGAGGATTTAGAAGGGCAGTAAATATGGTGGCTCCATAGGCATCCTTCTATCTTGATGTTCTACCATCCTTAACATTTTCCTCCAGGCTCAAGGTGAATGCTTGAGCTCCAGCTATCACTTCATATTCTAAGCAAGATGAATGGGAGGTGGGGGTGGGAATAAAAGCTGTATCCTCTCTCTTTTAAGAGGATAGTCTATCTGTATAATTCCTGGCTTGCACGTATATATCTCTTTTGCCAGAACCTAGTTTCATAGTCTCCTCTACCTACAGGGGAGTCTTTAAAAAATGTAGTCTTTTAGGTGGACAACATGTAGTCATGCAGATGGGGAGAAAGGAGATTATGAACAACTGTAAGTGCCTGCTGTGGTCGGTGTCATTGCCTTCAGTTTTTAGAGGAGAGGGAACTGAGGCCCTGTGAGCTTACATGTGTTCTGCTCACCTATCTATTATTCAGGTGACTTAAAACAACAATGGAAGATTTTGTGAATCAGGAATGTGCATGGGATTGTATAGAGATGGCTCCTCTCTGTACCACAGTGACTGGTCTCGTCTGGAGAGGTGTGGAGAAGATACGCCTGGGATGACTTGCCTGGGACCAGATGTCTGAGTCCTCATTTCTGGCACTCGTTGAATTCCTCAGTTCCTTTCTATATTGCATCCAAGATGCTAAGTTCCTCCCTTATCTGGCACCTTAGCTGGGCTGACTGGAGCGGCTGGGGCTAGCCAGGCGTCCTTCCTCTCCACGGCACTTTTCTACATGGCTTGCTCGCTTAGCATGCTGTCTTGGGAGCTAGATTTCTTCCAGTGATGTGTGGCTTCTTCCAGAAAGAGCATTCTGTGAGACTAAGACAGACAGCACCTTAGCAGCTCACCTTGGAAGTCATATTTCTTGATACAGATTTAAAGAATGGGTACTTAACCCCCACATCTCATTGGGAGTAGTAACGAAAGTTCTGCAGCCATATTTAATCTACTACAAAGTGATTGCTTAAGAAAACACAGCTAGGAGGCCAACTGGCCAAGCCTGGGACATAAGCATCCCATGTGTCTTGTCGCTCCAAGCAGCAAGTCCTGGTACTTTTAAAGAGTCAGTTAAACAAGTTGACTTTCTTTTGAAGCATGAGGAATTGTGGCTGGCTATAGAACACCAAGAGGTAGTAAGACTTGGTGGAACTGGTATCTCTGTGGAGTACGTAGACTGCACCCTCAGTGGGGTGTGCCCTGGTACTTTGCACTCAGCTCCTTAGGCAGTCTTCCCCTAACAGTAGCTGATACTACTTTTTATCCTTTCCCACAAACCCCCTCCCCTAACTCCCTTCCAGCGGAACAACAACTGGGTGGCTGCTGCGATGTCTTTTTCATATTTGTGAATACTCTCTCAGGTATGGGAAATCAGATTGTCTCATTTAAATTTAATTTGAATTTCTGTTTGAAGGATCAACCTGAGACATCAAAGAGAATTCAAAAAAAAAAAAATGCACTACACCATCAACGATCAAAGGACTTCTGAAAATATTGTACTTTTATATCTCAAAATATTGGATCAAAACTCTAATTTCTTTTATTGTTAAAATTAAAGAGAGACTTAAAAGAAGCTGCCATGTAAATCTGACACTTCATTTAACCAACAGACAAATTACTGTAACCTGGCAGGGTTATAGCCAGCAGTACATGCCTTCTCTAATTCTTAATGACTCAGATGTTCTCAGTCACTAAACCTCAACGTGGTGTCACGTTAGTTTTCTTCAAGTCATAAAAAATACAGGTTACAGATGCCAAATTTACAATATGGGTATAATTAAATTGTCAGTTTATGTGCTCAAAACAGAATGAGTTTTGTGTTGAAATGTGGCCTTTGAGAAATGAACTTCTCAAACAGAAATTTTAACTTAATAATTTCCACATTTAATTTTTGAAGATCAGAAGCCCCTTTTCCCTGTTTTAATGCATTTCAAGGTGGGCATTAGAAAGTCCAGCCCCGTAGTGAATTAGTGTTTCTGTCCAAGTCCCAGCAGGTGCTTGGGAAATCATAAAACAGAAAAATGGCCATGCATTCTGCCCCCAAAGGAGCAACACAGTCTGTACAGAGGAAATGAGAAGAGTCTCTGGTCAATGAATGAGTCCTGGTGAGAATTTTATAGGGGATCAGGAACTTGAATAAGTGATGTCTTGACTTAATCAAGAACTAGAAGCCCAGACTAATGGTAGAGAAGTCTCAGGTCTTCCAGTCAAGGAGTTTCATCCAAAGACCATAGTCCACCCTTGCAGCTGGAGTGAGTAGTGATGACTTGTGTGTTTTCTGTTGACCACTTAGGATAGCGTTGGAAGAACCAGTAATGAAGAATTAAAATCAAGAATTAATTTTTTAAGAGAAGGGAAGGACTGTGGTACTCTAGGGAGGGGTGACATTCCACCAATGTGTAATACTTGGAGAGCAGCTCTTTTATGTTTAGGAAAACCTGCTGATGGACCCTCTCCCCTGTCTCTCTCCTGCCCTAGTTGAAGGACAGATTTCTTAGGAAGACAGTTGAATTTGTCTGTTCCATCTCATGGCAATATGGTTTGGTTTTCAGAATGACTGGAGATAGCTAAGAGAGGTGGCAAGGGGAAAGAATCCTGTGGGAGAGTAAACCCCTCCAACAAAACAGTAAGTCACTTCAAGAGAGATCACAGCCAGAGAGAAGCTTCCTGAGGCAGACAGGTTTGCAAAATCCAGTATCCACGTTTGCGTGGATTCCTGCTGTGATCTGTATGGAAGCCCCTCTGCCTCATGCCCTCACCCTCACTAGGTCGCACAGATACCCTAATTGTAATGCTGTTTGGAGACAGTGGGACAGTGAAGAAGGAGTCCCTAAGGACAGCAAACACAGGAGGTGAGATGCTGGTTCTTAAGTAAGCTGTAGTAACTAAACACATTGCAATGTGGACAGTTGTAGAGACGAGAACAGAGCTTCCATCTCACCTGACCCCCAATAGCAGAGGAGCTTGACCCTTCAATCATGTGCATACGTGTGCATATGTGTGTGCAAGAGCCTTGCGGAGGGGGGCCAGCTCCTGTATCTGCATGATGTGAGCTAGTCAGGATTCCAACCCTCAGATTGTGTATGTGTGCATTTTAGAGAAGGCAGCCATGTCAAGAGCAGTTATAGCAAGCTTTCCTCAGAGAGGACATGTCTCCACTTGACTCTCTGGCAGCTTTCACTCTATATCCAACAGCCCCTCGTGCACACCCCCTTCTGCACACTGGCCTGGTCCCTGCAGGATACTGCATGGGATTTGTCTGGTCCTCTTTTAATAAGTCCAGTAATAGGGGTTTCTACCATGCCTCTTGGGACATTTCCTTTTTATTTCTGTGTTATGAACTCACTGTGTGGATTTGGGAAGTTATTTTTCACTGATCAGTCAAGCAATAGAAAACTGTCTGCCTGCCCCAACTCAGTAGGATCTGAGATTATTCCAACATTGGGGAAATTTCCAGCTGAAAGAGATGATGGAGGAGGCAGGGGTGAGGGCAGGGAATCACAGCTCTCTGCCTAGCCACAATCTTACTTACCTCTGACATGTATTTCCACCAGATTTCAGAAATATGCAACCCAAGTACCTTTTCTTCCTAAAGATCAAGAACAATGGAGTGTTTTTCTAACCCAAAGGCAGGAATCATGGTTTATCAATAATCAATTGATTTTGATATATTCAATCAACCTGGCTTTCAATTCTGGGTCCTGCCTCCATTTCCTTGGCCTCTGCTTCAGATAAAACCTTCATCACCCAGCTCTCCAGCTTCTAATCCTCTGTACACGCCAAAGCTATTTTTCTAAAACACAGATCATCACAGCATGCCACAGCGGCCATCTGTCTGCTTTTTCCTGCCCACTTCCACCATGAAGCAGGTTAACCATATAGAGACCTGTAGGAGTGGACCAGTCATTTTTCTTCGACTATGATTTGTTCTTTCATTATTCCACACCTTTGGCACCCCATCCCCTAACCTGCTCTGCCTACTACCACTATTTGACCATCGATTCCTGGACAAAATTATGAATGAACATTTTCTGTGAGCTATGCACTGGAATATACTTTTTAAAGGTAATGCCACCATATGTAATGATTATTAAAGGGACATGAAAATATCCTGTCTTTAAAGACTTGCATTGTAAAAGAGAAAAAGGAATAGATAAGTATTTTTATAAAAACTGTATCATTCATATGTACATTTGAGGGAAACAAGTAACAACACAATGCTCAGCTCTTATTACACACAAAAATGGAAGGATAAACCCAAAAGGATAAGCAAAGCAAGCATACTTAGTTCTCTGAGATTGCAGTTTTGCAGATTTCAATAAATCACATAATTTAATATAATAAATTATATTTTTGTTTATTATTTGCTTTACATACTGTTTTAATTACTTAAAATTAATTTTAATGTAAAAAAATAAGTTCATTGGATTGGGTTGATGCATTGAAATTCTTTGGTCTTTCTGTGCCAAATAATAGCTAGCTAATGTGGAAACATATTATAAAGTATTTTGTAAACTATTAAAACACTGAATTTTGTAGAAAAACATACTCTATGTCATGGGATATTATTTCAACAAAGAAGCTTGATAATGAAATTTTGGAGCAGCCAAGCATTTTCAGAATGAACTAATATCAGGGATAAGCAGGTTAAGTATGTAGAACACATAAGCCAGGAACAATATTGGGATGCAGGGGATGCAGTAAAAATATGGGAGGTCGGAGAGCGAGGGGCACAGCAAAGGAAGGAAGGACAAAGACGGGATGGAGATGAGTGTCTGTGTGGCAGTTACAATGGAAATGGAAAAGAAAAGAGATTGGGAAGGAAGGAAGAAGATAGTAAAGACAGGACAGGGGAGGGAAAATAGGAAAAGAGAATCTCCCATTTTAATTGGTATAAAGATCAGCTCCTCATTGAGCCTAAGTTGGACCTTTTTTGAATATTCAATAAGTCTTTTGAATATTCAGTAAATCTTTTGGACCTTGCTAATGATATATAATTTACCAGGAAACAATTTCTGTCTAGTCAGTTGGATAAACTTGAACCCAGAATCTATTCACTAGCTTTCCCCATGTCCATTTTCACAGATACAAGCAAGCTATCTTCCAGTAGCGGGTAGGGGAGAATCAACTGTGCCCACAAACAAAAATGATTCTGGAAATAATTCAAGGTCATTTAAGTCTAGGTCATTAATAGCATATTTTTTGAGTACTTGAGGATCATTAGTGATACTAATAAGAAAAAATTCAGTGGACTAATAAGTGGAGTCACAGTGGATTGAAGCAGGAATGAAATGAGAGAAGTGGGGTCCACTTCTGTAAATGAAGTTTCTTGAGACAGAGCAAAAGGCATGAGATCATAGTCTCTGTGGCCCAAAGAGCATATTTTAAAGGATAAGAGACAATGGAACATGTTTGTGAGCTGATGGGAATGTTTGACTAAAGAGGCAGAGCATATGTGGAGAAGCAATGTTCTTCATGAGACAGACTCTTCATTCAGCGGGTGTCCAGAGCTCGGGAGTGAGAAAGGGAGGGCAGACCCATGCAGATTTGGGATGGTGGGATCAGGAAGCATCTGGTGATGACAATGACTTGTGACAGGAGCCCACCAGCTGAAAAGAAGGGGGGGTGGGGTGGAAAAGCAGTGGGTCTAGCAGTGAGGTAGGGGAAAGGGGAAACATCCACAGAATAGAGAACCTTGACAAAGGTTCTGGTCACCACTTCTTTAAGGTCAGAGTTCGTTAGCATATAATGACAGTCATCTGCCTTACAAGAGTGATTTTCTGTAGAAATACTTGGCTGTAAGTGGTACAGGCACAAAGACAGTGAGTAGACAGGTAGCTTTTTCTGGGTGGATGCGATGGTGGGAGACAATGCCAGGCATTGGAGAGTCATTGAGAGGTAATGATTGTAGTAATAGGCTGTGGGTTCTAAGCTAGATATTGAAGACAAGGGAAAAAGAAGGGTACTCTGCACACCCACGAGAATGGCTAGAACACAAAAAGGAAAATGTGACTGTTCTAAATCTCAGGGACAGTAGGGAGACAGAAATGGAAACTTCCATGGCTGGTGGTGAAGTTCAACCCCGAGACTTGCCTTTCTCTACAACATCCTTTATTCGATCCCCAGTTCCAAACCTACACAGATGGTTGACCTTAAGTAAAAACTTGTTGAGTGCATAAATGAATAAATGAGTTGTTCACATCCACTTTGAATAAATAGGAACAACATGTCTATATTTTTTGACCTGTGCCATCAATGCCTTTAACTATGGGAACCTTTTCAGAAATTCATTTGGTTGGAGACCTTCCAGTTTGGGAAATGCAAAATTTAGGGCCCTGAAGTTTGTGCTTTCTTAGGGGTTCAAGTATGAAAGTTTTCATCTTTTCTTTTTGAACAAGTTCCTTTTGATGTTAGACAGTACTAGACTGTGTACTGGCTTTGAAATGAGGGAAACAAAAACCAAAAAACCTAGTGCTCTATTATAGAACCATTAACATTTCTTGATGTATTTGGAAGAGAGCTATGAGCATAGCATGCTACAGAATAGAAGGCAGCTGTGGAGGTTGGGGCGAATTATTTAAAATGGAAATAGTGAGCAGAAATCTGGATGGAAAATGACGCTCTTGTTGCCTCTGATAGTGACTGTGCAGTGCGCCGTGTTCTGTGGTGGGCGATTTGCACTAACAGGAGTGCTAATATGATGTATTAAATGTCAGACCGGCATCACTGGGTGTGCGTAGCTCTCCTGTGGTACTTGCCTGTTTATGCTTATTCAGCCCTTTGAATAATTTAACACATTTCATACTCTAAATTACTCTCAGCAATTTGATGGGGCTTCTGGCAGTTTACTTGAAATGCTCAGTGTTAGGTCAACATAGGGTCCCAGCTTCTGCTAAATAGAAGTACTCTGCCTACTTAGGAAAGCATAATTAGTTTTTTCCGGGTGGAGTGGGAGAGTGGGTGGGGGTGGGAGGGAGCCAGAAGGCAAGCACTGCATGTATCCATTTGGCTGTCAATCTGAAACTGCCAGCAACCTGAGGGTTAACATTTTAATAGGGCAGGAAGCTGGCCTTCAGGAGAAGGAGAAGTTGAAGGGCAGGGGAAGCAGTTGGAGTGTGCTGTGCAAATGGGTGTATATGATAAATGACCTTCATTTAGTCAGTACTGACAGCGGCTGAGCCCTCCTTTCAGTTGAATCCTATGTGAGGCCGGCCTACCTCCATGAAGACTGGCCACAGTGCTGTGGGGGCTCGTGTTGCCTTCTGGGACCATTTGCTCAAGTGACATTAGGGAACAACTGTCCAGAAGGGAGCTTCTTCATTATCTCCTGCTGTCCTCGGTTTACCTGCACAGAAGCAACAGTGATGATTTTCTTGCTTCTTTCTTGTCTCTCTGGAACCACTGTTTCCATTCATATAAAAAATTAAACTTTGCTCAGAGCTGTGAGTGCACTGATTTCTTGACTGCTCTAAGCATGTGGTTTTAAGAAGTATTGTTCTTTTCCCCCTTCTCTCCCTCTTCTGTGACCTCCAGAACAGGAAGGGCGTGGACTTGTGTGAGAGGTGCTCATTTTCCATTAAGATTTAAAATCTTACCTTTGAGTGACGCATCACCTTAAGTGAAAGCCTGAGTATTCTAATGCCCCCAGCCAGCCAATGCAGCAGCAAAACGATGATGCACAGAGGCCATGGGCTAGGCTCTTTGTTGTGGGACAGCAGGGCTCTGATTGACAGTACCCTCTGGCTTTGAACTCCTCCAACACTCCCTGCATTTGCTGAAAAATCTTCCTGGGGATTCGTAGAGCCTTACACATCCTGAGACTCCAGGATGAAGTGTTTGCTTATCATCCATATGCAACCCTTTGAAATAGCCTGAGTCTGCATTGTCACCTTAGGTCAAAACTATTTGGGGTGGTAGAAACTCATGATAAACACATGCTTTTGAAGGTTAGAGTGCCATCAGTTTAGGAACATCAGATTAACCTTTGTATTTAAAAATTAAAAAAATATATATCCAAAATGTAAGGAGGACCAACTGTGTGTGTTCATATGTATCTGTATCTGTGTGCATGCATTTGTCGTGCTCAAACACAAAAATAGAAATGTTTGCACACCAAAGTATATAGTTATCTATTTAAACTGTTTCACTTAAGAAAATAATGGTGTTTTTAATAATAGCACACAAAAACTGATGTGTGTGTGTGTATATATATATTTCCTACCTAGGAGGCATGGGTCATGCCTCCTGAGAAGCCTAAAGTCTGGATTTTCAAGTGAAACTGCCTCATTTTCAAATGTTGACAACTAATTAAAATATCTTTAAGATATTGCACAAATGAGTTCAAGCATTGAAAGATTGTTTTCCATCCTATCTTAGCATCTCTTTTGTTCTTACAGCATGCCACATAGTAAATAGTGGTTGAAAGTAACCAAAAAAAAAAACCCCTTCAGGTTTATTATATTCCCCCTATAACATTAGGACGCATGGATACCCTTACACAGACAATTTCGGATTTTCTCTTTTTTAGATGAAAAGAAAAAAATTTTTCCCTTTAAAGTCATGTGTCCTAGGGAAGACAAGAAATTATTTTTGGTGGAGTGGAAAATTCTAATTTATTTTCTCTCCCAGGGACAAATTAAGTGGAATATATTCAGTAATTCTTTCAAACCCAATTCAAGAATTTTTCTGAAAAGGACCATTCTTAAGACCTGATGGAGCCCACCATTTTGAGTAATTCCGAAGTTAACGGGAATATTAAGAAGAATAGGAGATACTCAACTTGAAAGAAAAATTGACAGTGATCTAAAGCATTTCTCTCCCACTGTGGATAAATCATGTTATTCTTTTTCTTAATAGCTTTTCATAAGCTATAGCATTCTTTGCCTTTAGCTGGAACTTCCATTCACACTGACAGAAAATCCTTCCTCTTACAGATACTTTTAAAAACATCAAAAGAACATTTTGCATTTACAAAATGCTTGCTCTTCGTGTGGCTGTGCTGAAGTAGTGAGAGGAGAGAAGAGGTGCTTCTCTTTATTTTCACTCGCTCCTCAACTCTCAGAAAGATTTCTCCTGAAGCATTTGTACTAGAGCTAATCTACAGCTGCTCTAGACAGTTGGATATTTGCTGTGTGACTTTGTACAAGCCACGTTTCCACTCTGGGCTTCAAATCTTTACAGTTGAAAGAGGGGAATTGACCTAAACCACCCTAAACTTCCCAGCTCTATATAATTCTAAGGTTCCCTCTAATGATAATGGAAAATAGAACTGAGTTATGGGACTGAGACTGGCACTGAAACAAGAAATGCACAGTTTCCTGAGGTGTAAGGAACTGGTTGTGAACTTCTGAGAATTCTTAAATACCCTAAATATATATCTCTGTTTGCCCCTCAGTGGCTTCTTCTATGTCTCTCCTCCCGCCCCCATCCACATCCTTTCTGTAAGAGCTCTGTTAGTCAGATCTTAATATGTATTGAAATAACAGCATTTCCTAAATATCGAATATTCTCTTGGCTCTGCTCAGCATGTGCTGGGTGAATAGAGACATTTAAGTAATCTCAAAAAGTGTTGCTACTTTAAGTCCAGTAACAACAAAGTCAAATGCTATTTATTTGTTAGAAATCCCATACGAACTACAGCCCTCTTCCTTCGTTATAACTCTGCTAAATGTGTTGAGGCACCCACCACTGGCACAGAGGCTGACACAGTGTGTGCAAAAACCTCAAGCAAATATTGACAAATATTTCAACTATCTATATAAAATCCTGGCCACATCATGTATGCTTCATTAATCTAAATCCAAGCCATTAGCTCTATTAGATCCCTACTTACAGTGGTAGGAAATATCACTGCATATAAATGAACATCTTTCATTGCAAGCAGACATATATTATAACTGTAATTCATTAAACAGTCTCCCTGTAATCTAATCACATGAACCCTACTCTCCGTCATATATATCCCAGCAATCTAAGACCACTTAGCATTTTGTGAACTTGGTATTTATCTTTGAGGTTAACCACAAGTTGCAAACTCTGTGGAGGCTCAAGAGTCTTTGCAAACTGCACCCCCACTCCCCCGCCCTCCCCCTCCAATCTCTTGATACCACAGGTGGAGAAGACGGTTTCTTTTTGGCCTTCTCTACTTGTAAGGTGAAGTGTCAATGTCGTATTTGTCATGTTCATGCATCATGAAATCAAATAGAAGTACAGGTGCTCTAAGATTCCACAGGGTCTTAATGCATTTTTTGTGTCGGAACACTTCTAAACTCAGCAAGAGTGCAGGAAAAGTAATAGTAGCAATTAAA
>PVKE010008098.1:0-48682 GCA_004027555.1 Craseonycteris thonglongyai | reverse complement strand
CCCCCCTCCTCCCCTTCCCTCAGTCAGTCACCCAGCTATTGAGTGTGTCCATAGATCTCTGTGTCTTTGTTACTTTCAGTTTTATATTCCACCTATAAGTGAGGTCATATGTTTCCTGATTCTTTCAGTCTGACTTATTTCTCTTAATAAGATGGTCTCTAGGTCCATCCATGTTGTCACAAATGACTGTATAGAAATGTATTTTTTTTTAAGATTTATTTTATTATTTGAGAGAAGGTGAGAGAGAGAGAGAGAGAGAGAGAGAGAAAGAGAAAGAGTGGGGAGGGCCCAGAGCAGTCTCCATATGCAAAGGGTGTCCCAAAATTCACGCAAGAAGTAATTTTGTACAAAAATTGCGAATCTTGCGTAAATTTTAGGACACCCTTTACATCATCACTTGTGACATAGTTTCATTCCACACAGGTAGTTGTGGGGTCATGCAGGGCAGGAACTGAACTGGGGACCTCCCACGTGGGAGGCGAGAACCTTTGCCGCCATTCTGGTGGCTACAGTGGAGCTGCAGTTCAGCATATGGGCTTGCATAGGCTGGGAGCTGGGATGTGAATCCCGTACCTCATGGTTGCAAGGCAAGTGCTCAACCTGCAGAACTATCCCGGCATCCCCAGAAATGTATTCTTTTAATCTCTCACGGAATGTAAAATCCTTAATTTATAAAAGTTGTTCCAGATAATAGAAAAAGAAGACCTGCTTGACTCATCTTCTTAGTCCAATATAACCTGAATTCAAAATCTGGATAAGGCCAGTAGAAGAGAAAACATTTCTGGGTCAAGGTAGATATAATTGTGGTAGTTAAAGGGATATTCATCAAATATTTCCAGTCCTACCCCAGCTTTCTGGGCATGTATAGGATTGCATATATTAGCCCACTTGAGGGTAGGTAGGGCCTCTTAAGTTCTGACCAGTGATTTCTAAGCTTCTAGGCTGGTGCACTAAATTAGTGGTCTGAGACCCTCTAGTGTCTCTTTACCTTTGTCATGGCAGCCAGCAATGCATGAAATGACACTTGCTCTATCAGCCTGGGTCTCTGGCTGATTACAACTGAGTAGACTCAGATCCCTGCTGATCTGTAAGAGACAGGTAGCATATGCAACAACTAAACCTTTGTTATTTTAAGCCATTGTGGTTTGAAGGTTGTTTGTCACTGCAGCACAATCTAGCCCATCCTGGCTAATACAATGGTCAAATGACACTCACTATTCATTCCACCATAATTCCTGTGTGCCCACCCACACTTCAAAAACAGGAAAATGAAATACAACACTTTTCAGTCTCCTTTGCAGCGAGGGTCCTTGATCTGATTAAAATCCACCAAGTAGATGCATGTGAAGTGCGCAGTGTGCACAGGCCATTTTCCTCCGGCTCTAGCTGTGGCTTTGCTAGCATGGTCGTGGAGACTTTACTGGCACAGCATGTGGAGGCCATGCACTCACTGTGTGTGCTGAGGGGCTACTGGGGAAGCAGTTGGGTCTGGTGTTTGCATTCTGGGGTCCATTCACTAGCTTCGTGGTGTCAGGAGGCTGTTGTGACGGTGGCAGCAGCTTCTGCTCTGTGGAGCACAGCTCCATGTGGGGTCAGGCAGCCTGCGCTTCCAGTGGCGGCTCTCCATTCTCCCCGCTCTAACTATGGAAGTGGTAACAGCTCCCCTGGCCCATTCTGAGAGTCACTCCTGGAGACTCAGCCTCGAGTTTGCTTCTTCGTCTCTTTTAATGATTTTATAAGCACCCAATTCTCTGTATGTAAACTATTTCTCCTTATATGGTTTCTTACATGCAATTAAGCCTTGACTAATTTAAGGCCTACCTCACTTTATAAATACAAATGCAAAAATCCTAAGTTAAATATTAGTTAACTAAATCTAATAGCATATATATATATATATATATATATATATATCACACATATCTATATACATACATATGCACATAATGCAAGGATGCTTCAGCATTAGAAAATCTCTATGTGTAACTGACCCTCTTCATACAGTAGGAGAAAAATCACAAAATTATCATAATACAGAAAAAGCATTTCATCAAATTAAATAACTCATGATTCAAACAACTCAGAATTCTAGGAATAGGTCATAAGTTTCTTTTCTTTTTTTTTAATAGATTTTATTGTTTGAGAGAAGGTGAGAGGGAGCAAGACAGAGAAAGACAGAGAGAAGAGGGAGGGCCCAGAGCAGTCTTCATAGTTGCACATCATCAATTTTCTGACATAGGTTCATTCCACACAGGTGGATGTGGGGCTGCACTGGGTGGAACAGAACTAGGGGCCTCCCTCATGGGAGGCGAGAACATTTAGCACCATCTGGTGGTTACCAATTGCACCACAGTTCAGCATAAGGGGTTTGTATGGGCTGGGGCTGAAATTCGATCCTCATACCTTGAGGTTGCAAGGCAAGCTCTCAACCTGTTGAGTTATCCGGCATCTGTAATATTTTTAATGAAAGTTATTATATTAGTTAGGGTACAGTGAACTGCTATAACAAAAAGGTCTAAAACAATGGCTTAATACAGTTCATTTTTATCACTTAACCATCTCACTGGGAGCAGTCCTGGTCAGGGGGATGGATGCCTCTGCTCCATGTCATCATTCAGGAATCCAGGTTTCTTCTGAGTTATAGTTTTACCATCCCATAGAGATGCCATTGTCTTTGGTGAAGGCTAGGTGGCTGTCATGACCACGTTCCAGCTGTTAAGATAAAAGACATCATGAAGGAGACATGCTCAGTGTCTTAAGTTCCAGACCTAGAATGCCTCATATAAGTCAGATCATTTTTTTTTAAGATTTATTTTATTGATTTTGACAGACAGAGAGACAGAGACAGAGAGAGACAGAGAGAAGGGGGAGGGCCCAGAGCAGTCTCCATAGTTGACAGCATTAGTTTTCCACATGGTTTCACTCCACAGGTGGGCTTTGGGCTGCGCAGGGCAGGAACTGGGCTGGGAGCCTCCCACATAGGCCCCGGCAAGAACTGAACTGGGGGTACACCCCAGTATAGCATATGGGTCCACATGGGCTGGGGCCGGGGCCAGGATTCGATCCTTGGTCCCCGGGGCTTCAAAGCGAGTGCTTAACCCACTGGGCTATCCTGGATTCCCCAAGTCAGATCATTTAACACTCCAATGATGATAATTTAGACATGTGGCATCATCAAACTACAATCAAGTCTAGGAAATGTGCCAAGCTCTAATTCTGTTTCCTTATGTACACAACCATAAGTGCCACTCCACATCTGCTATGTCTATCTGCCTTAGTCACTTGCAAGGGTTCCCCTGGTGACAGCTCATGCCATTCCTGGGGCCTTAAAAACCTAGAGGTCGAGAGAAGACCTGAGTGAGTCCAGAAGAGCCATCAACTTGCAGCTCTTGAATGCACGCTTGGCATGTGCTGTTCTCACAATCCAAGGGTCCCTGTGTGTGCACTGGCCAGATGGGTCTGCAGAGGCTACTGGGGAGGCTGGATGAGGAATGCAAACAGGAAGGAGGTGAAGGCCTCCTGGGGCTGACCACCATCACTGGGAGAAGACATGGCAGGAACCAGCAGAAAGAGTGCTGCCTTTTCAACCCCATCAGAGTGTTCTATGTCTCGACAATTTCATAGAGCCCCTTTGGAGACATGCTGCAAAGTCTGACCAGCCGTGGTTGTGAAGCTGTGGCAGCCTGGGAATACATTCCTTGTTTGTTTACCAGCCAACCCCTTTCCTGCCTCTCACTTTCTTGACTTTACTTCATTGGGTTTGCTCCTCATCTCAAAAGAGTGTTAGCATGTAAACTTTTACCTTAGGTTCTACTTTCTAGGGGAACTGGGATGAGATATCACAGAAAGAAGGGAAGGGTGGATTTTGGTGAACAACTGGAAGTTTTTGTATCTAAGGCCCAAAGAAAACATCTTGCTCCAAAGAAGAATTTTAGATGCATTCCCTATAAGATCAGAAGCAAGACAAAGATGCCTGATGTCACCACTACTATTCACAACAATACTTCTGGCTTTAGCCAAAGCAAAAAGATGTAAGAAAGAACTAAAAGGGAAAAGGATAATAAGAGAAGAGAGGGGGAAGCCGGGATGGCTCAGTGGGTTGAGCGCTCACTTTGCAGCCCCGGGGACCGGGGATCGAGTCCCGGCCCCGGCCTGTGTGGACCCATATGCTGGGCTGGGGAGCTCCCCCAGTTCAGTTCTCTCTCTCTGTCTCTGTATCTCTCTCTCTCTCTCTCTCTCTCTCTCTCTCTCTCTCTCTCTGTCAAAAATAAATAAATAAAAAAAATATTAAAAAAAAAAAGAGAAGAGATAAAATTGCAAATAATTTGCTCAACTGTATAGAAAACCCAGTAAAATTGATGAACTATTAAAATTTGTAAGTGTTTAGCAAGGTCTTTAGAAAAAAAGACCATCTTACAAAACTCAATAGCATTAATTGCTTACACCAACAATAAACAACTACAAGATATAATAGAAAACATGATACCTTTCACAAGTACAAAAATCATAAAGTGTCTAGGATAACAAAGAGCTATCAAGGGATGATGGATAGCTTAGCGGTTGAGAGATTGCCTCGCAATCCCGAGGTCCAGGATTCGATTCCCCGCCCTGGTCTGGACAAACCCATATGCTGAACTGTAGCACAACTGGTAACCGCTGGGATGGTTCAGCTTCAAAGGTTCCTACCTCCCAGGCACGAGGCCTCCGGTTCAGTTCCCACCCTGTGTGGCCCCACATCCACCTGTGTGGAATGAAACCATGTTGCAACTAATGATGTACAACCATGGAGACTGCCTGGGTGCTCTCTCTCTCTCTCACCTTCTCTCAAACAGTAAAATAAACCTTAAATAAGTGCTATCAAAACATTTTTGGAGAAAAATTGAAAACTTAAAAACAATGAAATAGAAAACGATCTGAATAAAAGGAGAGGCGGTCCACAATATTGGACTGGATGATTTAATATAATAATGCTAATTTTCTCAATTAGTCTATATATTCAATATAATCTAAGAAATATTCCAGTCAGATTTTTTTTGAAGACCCTGCCATCTTCCTTTAAAACATCTAAGGTAGGACACATGCCCATAAATAGATAGATTCCCTTTGAAAAAGAAAATCTGGGAAGAATGACACATCTTCCTAGGTCCTAACCAGTACTACAAAACCATAGTACAGAAGCAGTGTGGTCATTCTGGATGAACAGAGCAGCCCAGTGGGACAGGACAGCGAGTTCAGAAACAAACCTTTGTCTACAGGAGAACTTGATAGATGATAAAACTGGCACCACATATCAGTGGGAAAAGGAACTAGTGCCTCAGTATTGGAAAAAGGAAGTAAAATTGGGTCCTTACCTCACTCCATCTATGAAGGTAAACTATAGATGAACTAAGGTCCCACAGAAACATAAAACTATAAAGTTAAAAGAAGTAAATGTAGGACAGTATCTTTATGATGGGAATGGAGTTAAAGGATTTCTTAAGCAAGACCCAGAAAACACAAACCACAAGGTAAAAAATAGTAATGGATTATATTACATCAAAATTAAGAATGTATTTTAAATATGATACAAGTGACAAAGCTGACAGTTGGCTCACAGATGGGGAGATTCTTACATCATCAAGTGACACAGAAATAATATCTAGATTATGAAGAAATTCCAATAGACAAATGCACAAAAATGTGTTCATAGGGAATATCTACGTGGCTAACGTTACTCAACTTCATTACCTAACTAAAAAATGCAAAATAAGAAGAGATATCACTTAACAGCCAGCAAGTTGGCAAACATCAGAGCCAGACAGGTGTAGGTCTCAGGAGAGTGGTATGGCAGTGTTTATATGTTGGCTATACTCCATGAACCATCCAGCTCAGTCCTGGGAAACTTGTTCACAGCCCATGAACAGACAGATCCACACATGTTTGTCTTAGTGCTCATGTGAAAGTGGGGCAGTTGGAGGCCACCAGGCTTGTATCCATAGGGAAATGGCATAAGTACTACGAAATGGATGCAACCTATGGGAATACTTCTTAGCAGTTAAGTGCTATGAGCTAGGTACGCATGTGCCTCAGGGCTAGATCTTAACATCAGTGTTGACTGAGAGAAGCAAATTAAGATCAACGGCATGATATGACTCCTATGTATTTTTACAAGGATCACAGCATCTGAAGGGGTATTTATCAAGTCCAGTAACACAGGTGTCTATGAAGAAGGGAGATGTATGAGTGGGAATTGAAGGGAGAAAGTGAACTAAAACGAGACTGATGATGGTAGATGGTGTGAAGGGAGGTTAGAGACCTTAACTCAATTTTTTTGGTACCTGTTTTCCCTAACAAACTAGAAAGTTTTCAGCTATCATTCTTTTGTGCATAATGTGCCTTGCATTGTTCTAGGGGCTTAATGCACATTTAGTTACTGGCTCATATGTCTACTGCTCTGCAAGGTTCTGAGGGTCTTGAGAGCAGCACCCCTGTTTTCTTCCCCATTGTTGTGTTGGTATGTGGCACAGATCAGGTCAGGCATAGTTTTGTTGAATGAAAACTCAGAACATTTTGGAAACCATTTATACATTCCCCAGGAGCTTAGAAATGTAGAAGAGCCGAGGAACGTGGTACCTATAAACAAGATTTTCTATTAATAATTCTCCTACTGCATATTTTCAAGGCTCAAGATTGAAAAGCAAGTGCTGTTTTATATCCATGTTATGTGCCTCCCTTGCTGGCTCCTCTTGGTCTCCAGTGCCCTCCAGCCACCCTCTCTATCTGAGAGAGCAGTTTACCTGTCAGGGCAATGCACCACGAAAGCAGGCTATGCACTTGCAAGAGGCACGCTGGTGAGTCCACACTGCCCTCAGGGTAAAGTCTCTCTGCCTGCTATTCAAGTCCTTCCAGATCTGCTCAGCCATCCAGCCTCAGCTCTTGCCCCTTTCAGTAGTATGATCTGCTTCTTTAATGAGGGGTACAGCCCCAGTGACTCCTTTGAGTTTCTTTAAACTCAGTAGAAAGTGATTTTATATAAAATGAAAACTAGTAAGAAAGTGATTTAAAATGCTTTGCTGTGCCTGTTGCTTGAGGTCGCAGGTCCACTGTCCTTGGGTCAGCCCCACCCTGCTTTGCTGTAAGTAAACAACCCCTTTGATCGCACTTTCCACTCAGCTATTTTGCAGAGAACAAGTTCCATGCCAGGGTGAACAGGTCAGAATGCACTCTCAGCACTAACCCCTGTGCTAGGAGTTTCCACTCGGTCCCTCCTCCAGATGCACCATTTTCCTGTCTCCACGGCTCCAGACCATGGGAGGCTGACCTCTATAGACAGCATGAACCCTTCCTTGCCCCCTGCTTCTGATTGCGTTCGGCCAGTGAAAGACAGGCCGGAGGATTAGCCTCTTCCACCTGTGCGGTCGGCCCCCTCCCAGGATCTGGAATGACACAACCCATTGCCACATCCAGTTCATCTCTTGGAGGCCACCCCACTTCTGTGTGGAGATTTTATCTCTGGAGGCTCATTGTCCTTCCCTGCAACTCAGGTTGGTTGATGGCCAGCCTTATTTCCCTGAATGTTCTCAGGAAGTAGGAGAGGATGGTTCAGGGCAAAGTCTACAGCGTGGCTCCACTTCCTTCGCGAGGATCAGCTTGGCTAACCAAGTGCCTCAGCGCACAGCAGCCTCAGTAGGACTCATGCTGGCTCTCCTCTCCAGGTGACTTGCCTTTCATTTGTGTATACCTAGGAAGACCTCTCCAAGGACTCTCTCCTGAACAGGGAATACACACTCCATGGTAAACTTTGTTTTCTATCCTTAGAGGTAGGAGAGCTTGGTATACATTTTAATTAACTGTGCTGTGGAGTTCTCTCCCAGCAGTCTAGGCATTTTGTTGTTTCATCTTCACAAATACTTATAATTCCTCCAATTTTCCAACCTCTCCCTCATTCTTACGCCTTTGCTCAAGTCCTTGCTGTGCTGTAACCCTCTTCCTCACTTTCGTTTGGCCAACTTCCGCTTGGCCAACTTCCGCTGCTCCCAGCTGGGAGGTCTGCCTCCTGCAGGCAGGAGGTCTAAGTTCAATCCCTTATGACAGCATCTTCACACTGTGGTGTGACCTGATTGTCACCCTCACTGACATGTGAGGAAGTAAAAATTAGCTTGGACTTTGAGAAATCTGCCTGGCCATTCATCATGCTTGAATAAAAGACACTTAACATCAGCCCCAAAGTTAATAATAAATAGTAATTCTTCCAACTACTCTGTAGGTGTGGAATGTTACACAAACTCCTTTGGAGTGAGTACCACTTTCTTACTGAGACACTTTTTTTCTCTCTAAAATCATAGACTATCAGAAATTTTGCTGTCTGAAATTAGGCTAGTAAGAACGAGACATTTACTATAAAAAAGATAGTTATTTGACATGATAGAGCTGTTACCTAAAGCTATTGTAGTAATTATATTGCAATATATAAATGTATCAAATCAACACATTGCATACCTTAAAATTATACAATAAGTCAAGTTTATATCAATTAAAAAAGAAGAAGAAGAAGAAACATCCCATACTTGCCTGGCAGGTCTGAGTCACTCAGAGAAGCAGGTGCAGAGCTGTGGCCCAGGTGCAGTGCTTCTGGTCACAATAGCCCACAGCTGTCACAACTTCATTGTTTCTGGGGAAGTGGGTCCCTGGGGCCACTTCATAGTCCAGGACTTATGATGATGCCTTTAGACACAGCCCTGCTTTGCTTTGTCTATCAAAATGTTTCTTCGTTGGCAATTCACCTAAACTGCACCCCTTCGCCCATCTCTGTAACTCTCCTTTTCTTTGCTGGTATATCCTGTGGCTCCCCTGGGTGCAGCTCCTCTGTAATATGTCAATGAACCTGACTTTGCCAGACTGAGGTGTGTTGCTAGTGGTCTTAGGCTGATTAAGTCTGGATAACAATTCACCACAGCACCTAGAACACAGGATAAACACAGTGAATGAGTGAAGAGGGATGCAGTCCCCTCAGAGACCAGTTGAGCCAGAAAGTGTACCGGCCCTGGTCACCATGAATTGTTTAGATCAGGAATTTGGAGTCAGAGCTATGTTTGAATCCTGACCTTCCATTTATGAATAATGTGAGCAAAATCAGTTTCTTATTTCTGTGAGCCTCAGTTTCCTCATCTCTAAAATGTTGATATTTTATTGAATATAATTCTCTCTCTCTTTTTTAAAGATTTATTTTATTGATTTTTACAGAGAGAGAGAGAGAGAGAGAGAGAGAGAGAGAGAGAGAGAGAGAGAGAAGGGAGGGCCCAGAGCAGTCTCCTCAACTGTATGTTATCAGTTTTCGACATGGTTTCGGTCCACACAGCTGGGCGGGGGCCACGCAGGGTGGGAACTGGACCAGGAGGGCCTACCGCATGGGAGGCATGCTCCCTTGAGCCAGGGGCTGAACCAGGGGGCCTCCCACACATGGGAAGCTCGCTCTGGCAAAAACTGAACTGGGAGCCTCCCGCATGGGAAGCACACCTCAGATCAGCTGGGATTCCATCCTCAGTCCTAGGGCTGCAAAGTGAGTGCTTAACCCACTGAGCCATCCTGGCTTCCCCAGCAATTTTTATTTTTTTATTTTTATTTTTTAACAACTGTCTAAGGATAAAAATTAAATTGAGAAAACTGATGGTGATGTTTCCTATGCATAACTATGCAAACAGTTCCTGGTCATGCAATGGCCACTTAATTTTTGTCTGGGAGAGAACATAAATCTCTAATTCCAATTCTTATTTGAACCAGTTTTAACATCTTACCAGCTTCCTATTAATTAGTGAGTTGAATAAACTTGCCTTGTGTTCATGTCACATTTGTACCCGGGTCATGGTTTTACCTTTTGAAACTATAATTTGGCATGAGGAAGACCAATAATATATGTGAAATGCTTACTCGGCCGGAGTCCCTCCATTAAGAGTGATGGTGACATTCCATCAGTGGACTGAAACAGTGGACAGATCAACAAGGGCAGAGGGGTCAGCTCAGGGCCCAACCTTACAGATGAGGCCAGGGAAGGGTTGGAGAAGTGGGAATTTTCCTGGAACACCTCCTGGCTGACTGAATAAGCATGCCCCTCATCTTAGCTGTCTCAGTGGTTTCAAGCACAGAACCCCACTGGGAACAATGAAGGGAGGCCATGCCACTGAGCACGCATGGAACAGCCAGGCTTCAGGAAGAGCAGACACGTACCTGGGCTGGAGGACGTCTTTATTCAAGCACTCCAGAGCCACCAGGATGCCCTTATGCCTTCTTTTAACCTGCCTGTTCACTGGCTTAATTCTTCACTCCTGCACCCTGACCTTGTCCACCTCCAGTTCCAGCTCCAAGTGTGGTCAGTGGTCATGTAGCCGGAACCTTCAGCTGAGGAGAACAACCTGGAGCCATATCCCTTGGCCAATAAGGAACAATGAGTGGATAGAACCATACTTGCAGAAGATATAAATGAGCCCAAGGAAAGTTCCTAAAGTCAGGCCTGTGTATTAGTTAAAAAAGATGTCATAGCTAACGTTTCCTCCTTATCATAGTAAAAAACACACCTTAAGGTGGACACTTAAGATGCAGGCACAGTGTAAGATAAGACCTGCCTCAACATATTATGGGGAGAAAAAAGGAAAGAGGAAGGGGTGGCCCCTCACCCCAAGAACCCACAAAACTGCTATGCTTGTAAGCCTTGGGGAACCACAACCATCATTTTCTGGAGTACACTCCCTGGTGCATCAAGCTTTCACTTCAATAAACTCCTCTCTGCAAAAGTCTTTTGCCCACTCTCTATCCTGAGAGGGGCAAGGACCCCTGTACCGGGAACATCTCAGATCTCCAGGAATGACTCTCAGTGGCTTGGGACACTGTCCCTCTCAGACATTCAGTTATGGCCATGTAAGAAGAAGGCATTTCTCACAGAAACCCTGTGGGTGGAGTCGGGAAAGAAGCAGTCCAGGAAGAGGGGGAGTGCTGAGTAGGGAAGGTGGACCATCCTTCCACCCCCTCTCAGGACTGGCTGGGAAACTGAAGTGTAACCAACATAGAAGCAGTCAGATTGAATTGGAGGCGGACAGCTGATGATGGCAAAGGAGGAAGAGTCAAGGGTAGCGGTTGGCATCTGGTGCTGAGAGCAGCACCATGATTTTGCACAGAAGGTGTAGAAATCCCTATGAGTTAGATGAACTATGGGCTCATATAGATGTGTGGCCCTTTATATGTGAGTCAGCATGCTAGCCTTCTTATAGATCTCAGCTAGCCCCACAGAAGCCCCCTGGCAAACGATGTCGGTTTTCACTCTTACTTGGCTTCAGATAGGGAACCCGAGACCCAGAGAGGCCATATAGATATGAAGTAGCAGTTTGAGTCTAACTAACTACAATCTGAAATGGCCCTGCGGTTTTGCAAGCCCATATTGTAACATAAACTTGGACGTGACTCTGGTTTTAATTTCCTTCCCTTATCTCGAGTCTTAATTCACCTGAGCAGAATGACCATACACAATGAAAGTATTAGACCACAACACTCAGACCTTGAGAAACAGCTGAGGCCACAGCACAGGATATTTAAAACGCAGGGACTAGCCTTAAAGGGGCCTCTCAGGAACGTTTTGGCACAGACTTCAGGCGAGGAAATGGAATGACAGTCTCAGTGCTCTGTCTTCAGACCTGGTTCCATGACAACAGTAAAATTAGCCGGAATCAGTTTGGAGAGTTCTATAGCGGGGTGCTCTCTAGGTCTCATTTGCTCAGGCAGCGGGCACGCCCCAGAAAGGCCTAAGCTGTCAGGGGAGTGACCCGTTCCTGGCGCCCAGGCACAGAGGAGACAGCCATGTTTTCTGAATCCCAAAGCAAGACATGAATGGCAACTGATTTTTTTTTTTTTTTAGAAAAAATAATGCCTGAAAGCACAAAGAGATCATCAGCGGGCCATGTCTTTATTCCCTGAGAAGCTGGACGGGCGGCAGGTGCTGAGCTGCTGCCGCTTCCCCGGCTGCATCAGCTGCATCTCGCAGGCCCCGCGGAGGAGGTGGCCGGGGCGCTGTAAGCACCTGAGCAAGGCTGCGCGGCTGCTGCCAGGCAAGCCCGCGATGCACGGAGAAGAGGGCCCCCTGCCCCGTCCAGCAGCACGGGGGCAGGGGCGGGGCGGGATTGGCTGGGAAGCTGGGTGTTTCCCGATGCATGGATGACCGGTGTGGAGACTTATAGGGAAGGAAGGAGGAGTCTAGGTCTTCTCGCCGGAATCGGCCTGGGCTGTACGTTAGGTCCAGAGGAGCGGGGGTGCAGGTCCCGGTGCCCCGCGGGCTGGAGGACGCAGGTGGATAGGCCGAGGGGTGCATGCTTGCCCGGTGCTGGGGTTGAGGGGCTGGCCCAGAGAGACGGCTCCGTTTTCACAGCCTCGGAGATCCGCCTGAGCAATCACGCTGCGGCGGCTGCAGCCTGGGACTTGGTCTGCCTCGGCAAAGGGCGGTGTTATTTTTCTTCGTGTGTTTTGGAGGGAGCAGGATCTGAGGCCGAGACCTGCCGTTCTTCCAGAATTGTGTGGCTTTCGCATAAAGACTACTTTCATTTCCTCCCAAGCCTCTAACTTCAGAGTTTGCCTGTGGGACCCACTTGCTGTCTGGTGACATCATCACCATTGACATAGAGGAACCTAGTCGTGGGAGAGGCTGGCACAAGGAAGACTGATCATTTTGCCAGGTGCACACCCAGGTGGCCACGGCAGCCCCCGTGTAGCTTGTCCCCAGAGCTAAAATATTGCCATCCAGAGAGCTGGGGGCAGAGAGTGGATCAAGAGGCCCAGAGCAGTGGTAACAGCACACTTGGACCATGTGGCAACCAGAAGTCGATCCTCTCCAGGAGATTGTCACCCCCATCTGGAGGACTTGAATTTGCAGATTAGTCCCCCTTTTCTTTTATGTATCTTTCTTAACCTCACATTATTATGGATGCAAATTGGTGTACTCATTTGAAAAAACTTATCTATTCAAGAACGTTGAAAAAGAACTAAGATAGTTAAAACTCTCCATTAACTTATCATAACCAAAAGTGAAAAACTTAACAAGGATAGGAAAACCAATAGATATGGTCCAATAAGGAATAATCAAATAGAAGAATAGAGCTCAATAGGGAAAGGGTGGACTTCACAATATGAACTCAATTTATTGGAAACCAATTGGAAAGAAGAGCTATAAAAAAGGAAATTCAAATGATCAAAGGACCACTTTTGGCATTTATCAGTCAAACTTCTTAAAAAGTATCTAGTAATAGGGACACAGACAGGGATTGGAATTTGCTTGTGAATTCTGCTGAAGACAGAATGATATATCTCAATCATTGCAATCCCAAATTAACATAGTATAAAGTCTCGTTTCTAAGTTGTAAATAAACCCAATGCTTGGGACAATCATTTGCTCGAATTCTGACTAAACAGTTCTCCCTTGACAACAAGAAATACCGTGACTAGTGTTCACCTGCCAGGGTGAACCACACTAGTGGTGAGATATGCTGACGGGGAGTGTAAGTAGACGGTGAGGACATCCCTCATTTCTTCCATTTCATTTGGGGGCAAAAAAAATGCTAAAAGGAAAACAAAAACCTAAACTCTCCCTCCCATTTTTAGTACTTTACTGTTTACAGCATAACCCAAAATATCTTATTTGAGCCTTACAATGGCACTGTGCAGTGCACATTGTCATCCACATTTTTTCAGATGGAAACACTGGGACTCCAAGAGTGAGTTATCCCCATGACAAGAAAGAGACAAAGTCAAGTCTACTGTCTCCAAATGCCATTGTGCCGCAGCAATCCAGCTCCCATCCTGAAGGGCTGCTTTGATAAAATTTGTTGTAAGCAGGCTATTTTGTAGAAAGAGAAAATAAAAAATTCTTCTGTCTGACATCTGCCAATTCACTAACTCTTTAAAAATGAATAGCGTTCATAAATGCTTATAAGGAGACCATTAGAACATAAACACTGAGTATTGACGTTGTGATAGTCACAGGGCTCTGCCATACCATTGATCGGGCATGCTTTTATAGTCAGAAATCATTTACTGCATAATGCCTGCTAGTGAATGGGAGCATATGATGATCCTAATGGGTCTGGCCAGGAAGTAAACCATTCAGCTGTGAAGGCACAGTGTCCATAAAACACACCTACCTTAGCAGCAAGATCAATCTCCATGAGCATCTCCTTCTGTCTTCTACCCCTTTGTGAGTGAAGAGCCTGGTATAGAGCATGATCGAAGTCTCTTTGCTTTACTTAGTTCTTTAAGATTTGTTCTTAGTTCTTTTTTTATTTTATTTATTTTTTATTTAAAGATTTATTTATTGTTTTTGACAGAGAGAGAGAGAGAGAGAGAGAGAGAGATACAGTCAGAGACAGAGAGAAGGGGGAGGGCCCAGAACAGTCTCCATAGTTGCACATCATTGGATTTTCCACATAGTTTCATTCCACAGGTGGGTGTGGGGCTGCACAGGGCAGGAACTGGGCCGGGGTCTACGCCCCGGTGAGAACTGAACTGGAGGCACTCCCCAGTTCAGCATATGGGTCCGCACGGGGCAGGGCCTGGACTGGATCCTCGGTCCTGGGGCTGCAAAGTGAGCGCCTAACCCACTGAGCCATCTCTGCTTCCCCTGTTCTTAGTTCTTTAAGAATTCTCACAAAAATGATCTTTCTACCTGTCCAGAGATACTTATCAAGGTTATTGTGAAATTCTGTGGCCTCTGTAGTGAAGAGTAGATCTCGTTATTTACTGCTTTTCAGTCTTTTGCTTCAAGAAGTTTTGTTTTCTGTCTTCAGTAGTTTCAACCTATAGAAATCAACTTGAATGTTAAGTTTAATCCAGAAAGTAACATCCACATGTGGCAGCAGCTTCTTTCTGGAATTTTTCTCCATTCTTAGACTTGGGAGTCCAAAGATGCAGTATAAATTTTCTGTAGAATGTCCTTTTCTCCTTTCAAACTTTGGGAAAAACAATGCTTAGATGTGTGAGTAAAAGCCTTCAGGTCCTTTACCCGCTTCTCTTCTTGGAGATACATATCTTTAGAAAACTCTTCAGATTATGGCCTAGCTTATTTCTTATTTAGAGGCAGAGGATGGCTCATATTTACAAGTGGAGAAACAGCCAAGTAAAAAAATTCACAGTCATATCATTGTTCTCTTGCATTGGAGAGGAGAGAGAAATGAAGTCCTCCCCAGCAGATTATAGCCAAAAAAATGTTACAATTCTCAGTTAAATTTAAAAGGTTTCTTTGGGCAGGCGTTTTCCTTTAGAGAAACATTAAATTTTTTTCCTCCCTTTTACATTTCTGGGATATTTTGCCTGTTACAGTAATCTGCCTGCCTGGTTATCTGGATTTAGCTGCTGAGAGGTTGGAAGAACTATTTTGGGAAGTTGGAAGAACTGTTTTACACACCACTTAAAACAGCCATTGAAATGGGACATTCTACCATGAGACTGGTGGCCCTGACTCAACCACTGATTCACAAGGACACCTCATGGAAGTCTCTTCTTCCTGAGTTTCATTTTCCCTGTCAGGAAGATGCTGAGATTGGATTAATCCTGCTTCCAATCCTCCATAAGCATTTTGTCAGGTGGTGAATTGGGAAGGGGACATGTCAAAGATGGTCATTGGGAGTGGCTTTGTACTGCATGTGCATTCGTTGTACTACTTGCTTTGAACAGGGGCTTTCTATGGATTTTTAATTTTTTATTTGCTTAATGGCCTTTTCGGAGTTTCAACCACCCATAGGAATGTGATTTTAACAGGTCAGTCTGGATTTCCTGGTCAGCTTTAGTGAGGTAATCACCCCAGACCCCTCCATTCCCCAAAGGAAGAGACCTAAGCCTGAAAGTTCTATCCATTCTTTGCTAGAAAGTTCTTTTTCTCACCCACTTAAAAAAATTTTTGTTTATTGTTAAATTTATTGGGGTGACATTGATTGATAATAATTACATTGTTTCCAGGTATACAATTCTACATTACATTATGTGCTCACCACCCAGAATCAGCTCACTTTCTATCAACATATATTTGAGGCCCCCCTTCTCACCCACTTTTTATCAAAACCTTTCCTTTGTCTATAGGTTGGTAGAGCTCTCTTCTGCCATTTGCTAGATGGGATGCTGCCTGGTTCACGAATCATTGAATAAAGCCAAAGAGATCTTTAATACTTACTCACTTTAATTGTGTGTTGTTTTTTTTAACAGTAGTATTTAGTGTAGTTTTAATTTGTATTTACCTAATGACTACTGTGCTTATTTGCCATCTGAATATCATATTTGGTGAAGGGACTGTTTAAATCTTTACTATTTCAAAAGTTATGATGTTTATTTTCTTATATTTCTGCATTTTGAGAGTTCTTTACATATTCTGAAGACAAGTTCTTTGTCAGATTTGCAAATATTTCCCCCGTATGTGGCTTGCCTTTTCATTCTCTTAGTATATTTGCAGAGAAAATATATTTCTAACTTTTTAAAAGCTAATTTTTCAATTATACTTTTGACATAGTATTTAAAACCTATTTCTTTAATCCAAGTTCACAAAGATTTTTTTAAAGATTTATTTTATTGTTTTTGACAGAGACAGAGAGATAGAGAGACAGAGAGAAGGGGGAGGGCCCAGAGCAGTCTCCATAGTTGTGCCTCATCAAGTTTTCGACATGGTTTCGTTCCACACAGGTGGGTGGGGACTGTGCAGGGCTGGAACTGGGCTGGGGGCCTTCTGCATGGGAGACACGCCCCCTCGATCCAGGGGCTGAACATGCAGGCGAGAACCAAACTGGGGGCGAGAACCAAACTGGGGGCCTCTGGCATGGGAAGCACCCCCCAGTTCAGCATATGGATCCACACGGCTGTGGCCAGGATTTGATTCTCGGTCCCTGGGGCTGCAAAGTGAGTCCTTAACCTGCTGAGTCATCCTGGCTTCCCCCACAAAGATTTGTCCTATGCTTTCTTCTGTAAGTTTAAGAGGTTTACCTTCCACGTTTTTGGTTTATGATCCATTTTTAATTAACTTTTTTGCATAGGGTGTGAGGTATAGAGGTATAGGTGAAGTTTCTTTTCTCTTTTTTATTGGCTGGTAAATGTCCAGTTGTTCCACCATTGTTTGTTGAAGAGATCATCCAGGAGGGCCCAATATAATTGCAAGGGTCCTCGTAAGAGTGACATAGGCGAGTCAGAATCAGATACGTGGATGAAGTGAAGAAACAGAGGTTGGAGGCATGTCATCGCTGGACCTGAGCCAAGGAATGCAGGCACCTCTAGACGCTGGAAAAGGCAAGAGACTGATTCTCCCCTAGAGCCTCCAGAATTACTTGACTTTCGCCTTCAAGACAGATTTTCTACTTCTGACTGCCAGTACTGTAAGATAAAAAAGTTGTGTTATTTTAATATATTTTTATTTATTTATTTTTATTTTTGACAGAGACAGAGAGAGAGAGAGAGAGAGAGAGAGAGAGAGAGAGAGAGAGAGAGACAGAGACAGAGAGAGACAGAGAGAGAACTGAACTGGGGGAGCTCCCAGCTCAGCACATGGGTCCACACGGGCCAGGGCCGGGATTCGATCCCCGGTCCCCGGTGCTGCAAAGTGAGCGCTCAACCCACTGAGCCATCCTGGCTTCCCCAAGTTGTGTCATTTTAAGCCACTAAGTGTGTGGTGATATTTTATAGCAGCAACAGGAAACTAACACAGAAAGCTCCATGGAAGCGCCTTTGCACTTCTGTCGAAAATCAATTGGCTGTTTTACATGGAACTATTTCTAGACTGTTCTGCTCCATTTTCCTGTGTCTATACTTTTGCCAATACCACACTGATATATCATTTTTAACCTGTCCTGATTTCTCTTATTTTCCCTGCCTCATATCTTCAGGATATGAAAAATTGGTTAAAGGTAGTAAGGAGAATCCAAATAGATAAAAAGTACAAAATGACAAGTTTCAAGGTAGCCATCTATATTTGTTATCTATGACCAAGTAACAAATTATCCCAAATTTTGAGGCTTAAAACAACAAACATGTATTATCTCCCAGTTTCTGAGGGTCAGGAGCCTGGACGCAGCTGAGCTGGGTGCCTCTGGTTCAGGGTCTCTCATGAGGGTGCAGTCAATGTCAGGGCCACAGCCATGCCAAGGTTGCAACAATTTACGTCTAAGGTCATGCATGTGGCTATTAGCTGGCCTCAGAAAATATGCTTCCGAGGTGACTCACATAGTGGCTAGGATGCTTTAATTCCTCCTACATGGGCCTCTCCATAGGCTACTTGAATGTACTTATAACATGGTATCTGGCTCTCCTAGAGTGAGGAGAGGGAGGGAGAGAGGGAGAGAGGGAGAGAGAGAGAGAGAGAGCTTGCTCACCTAACACAGAAACCATTGTCTTTCTATAACTTGAGCTCAGATGTCACATCTCACCACTTCTGCCATATTCAATTTATTAGAAATGAGTCACCAAGTCCATTCCATGAGCACGGGGACAGGAATTAATCTCTTGAGCAGAGGCATATCACAGAATTTGCAGACATATCTTTGAAGCCATAGTCCACCCTCTGGCTACAAATTATTTAAATTCATCCCACATGCAAAACAACCTCATCCACTTCTCAAGGGCCCCAAGAGTCATTCCATTAGTGAGCCAGCTCGATGCCCAGAATCTTGTCATTAAGTCTGGTCCAGCAGGTACAGTTCCTTAAGATCAGCTCCTGGAGTTTAGTTCTTGTGAAACAGGTTATCTGCACACTGCCCTCTCAACAACGGTGGAACAGGCAGAGAACTGCTCTAGATATTTCTGTTCAGAAAGCGGGGAAATGGGAGGCATGTAGGAATCAGTGGTCATGGTAGTTCTAAAATCCAGTCAGGCAAATTGCAATTCAGTGGCAAGTTCCTTGATTAGGCTTCAAGGCTGGGGAATAATTCTCTGTGTTTTTTACTCCTCTCTCTGAACCCTTGGTTCTGCCCTCTTCTTGAACTTTCCCTTTTCACAGAAGGTAATGTGTTGGCTCAATTTTCCTAATCCAAGTTCATAAAGATTTCTCCTATGTTTGTTTCTATAACTCTAATAACTTTACATTTCACATTTTAGTTTTTGACTCATTTTGAGATAATTTTTATATAAAGTGTGAGCTAAAAAATGTTTACATATAAATATCCAATTGTTCCAGCATGATTTGTTTGTTTTTAGAAACTGCTTTTTTTTCCCATCAACATCATTTCCATTTTCTGTTTGAGGGTCTGTGGAAGAACAGCTTATGTGGGTTCCTGCAGCAAAGAATTTGAGGACCTCAAGGCCTCAAAACATTGTAAATATTTCCCTTTAAGTTACAGGAACCCAGAACAATGCAGTATGGACTCCTCCCTGGAAAAGTCAGCACCAGTGAAATGTGGCAGAAATAACCCGGTGTCAGTTCCCAGACTTGGCTTTCTGTGCTTTCTCTCTGTGGAACCCTCTCAGTGCCATGAGAACAGGCCCAGGCTAGGCTGCTAGACAATGAGAGACCCATGGAGGGGTGAGAGCCCAGCTGTCCTAGCCAAGGGCAACCTAGACCATCCAGCCAACGCTCAAATGGGGGAGAAGGCCCAGTCAGGATCAACGTAGTCATCTCAAATTCAGGCTATCTGGGGGGTGATTTTGCAATCCATGCACCATATTTACAACCTACGTATGCAGTTTGACCCAGCCATTGCAATTCCTTATCTTATTCCTTGCAGTATCTTATTCTAAGGAAGTAATTTAACTAATGTACAAGGTTATTTAAAGAATACTTTTTATAATACCAAAAGTTGGAAACACCATAGTGTGCATCAGTGGAATGATTAACTTGGGGTGTACATATATGGTGAAAATACTCTGAAACTGTTACAAATGGTGATAATACTCTAGAGAAATCTGTCCATACTATATAATTCAGTCAACAACCACATTAGAAATCATTAAATATTTGTATTTTATAGTATGAAGCTGTTTTTGAATAAGATAATAGACAAGTATATTTCTGCACAGAAAATTGTCTGGAAGGATCTATCTGCCTATCTATCTATCTATCTATCTATCTATCTATCTATCTATCTATCTATCTATCTTCTCTCTCTCTCTCTCTCTCTCTCTCTCTCTCTCTCTCTCTCTCTCTCTGTCATTACAGTGCTGTCCTTTGAGGTGTTCTAGATGATTTTTTCACTCTTTACACTGCACCTCTGTGCATGTGAATCTTTTAAAATGAGCACTTATTTTAATAAAACTGATCATCAAAACAATGACATAATTTCCATTTTGGAGAAATGTTAACATAATCTACTACAAAGTTACATATGACTGTGTAGCTATTTGACTTCCCTGGATGTAACCCTTGGGGAAATCAAGTGGCGTTGCTTGTTCATAGGACAGTGGACTATCCACACTTAAAAATTTTTTTTAGCAATTGTTAAATTTATTTGGGTGAAATTGGTTGGTAAGAACCACATAGGTTCCAGGTGTACAATTCTACATCATATCATCTATGTGTTGCATTATGTGCTCACCACCCAGAGTCAATTCTCCTTCCATCACCATATATCTGATGACCCTTCACCCCATACCCTCAGATAACCATTAAACTATTGTGTCCATGAGTTTTTGTTTCTTTGTTACTTTCAGTTTTATATTCCACAATTAAGTCTTATGTTTCTTGATTCTTTCAGTATGACTTATTTTGCTTAATATGATGGTTTCAAGGTCCACCCATGTTGTCACGAATTGCTGTATTTCATCTTTTCTTATTCCATTGTGTAAATGTACCACCACTTCTTTATCCAGTCATCTATCAAAGGACACTTCAATTGTTTCCACAAATTGGCCACCATGAACAGTGCAGTGATGAACATGGAGGTACATATGTCTTTGCGAACTAATGTTTTCAAGTTTTGGGGGTAACCAGAAGAGGGATTGCTGGGCTATATGGTAATTCTATCCTTAATTTTTTGAGAAATCGCCATACTGCCTTCTACAGTGGTTTGTACCAACTTATGTTCCCACCAACAGTGTATGAGGGCTCCTTTTTCTCCACAGCCTCTCCATCACTGTTATTCCTTGTCTTGTTGATTATAGCCATTCTAACAGGTGTGAGGTGGCATCTCATTGTGGTTTTAATTTGCATTTCCCTAACAGCTAGTGAAGTTGAGCATTTTTTTCTATATATGTTGGCCGTTTGTGTCTTCATGGGACAAGTGTGTGTTCAGGCCTTCTCCCTGCTTTTTTGTTGTTGAGTTGTATAGTTTACATATTTTAGATATTAGCCCTTATCAGAGGCATTGTTTGCAAATATTTTCTCCCATTTGGTTGGTTTCCTTTTTTACTTTGTTGATGGTGTCCTTTGCTGTGCAGAAACAGTTTAGTTTGATATAGTCCCATTCATTTAATTTTTGTTTATAGTTCCCTTGCCTTTGGAGTCAAGTTCATAAATTCCTCTCTGAACCCAAGCTCTATAAGTTTAGTACCAATGTTTTCTTCTATGCAGTTTACTGTTTCAGGTCTTATGTGGAGGTCTTTAATCCACTTTGAATTAATTTTGTTATATGGTGACAGTTCACAATCCAGATTTATTCTTTTGCATGTGGTTTTCCAATTTTCCCAGCACCATCCACTGAAGAGGCTTTCTTTTCTCCATTGTATATTTTTTGCTCCTTTGTCAAAGAGTATCTGTTTATGTATTTGTGGATTTATTTCTGTGTTTTCAATTCTGTTCTATGGGTCTGTATATCTATTTTTTCTGCCAATACCAAGCTGTTTTGATTATTGACACTTTGTAGTATAAACTGAAGTTTGGGAGCGTGATGCTGCCAGCCTTATTCTTTTTTTGTAGGATTGTTTTGGCAATTCAGGGTCTTTTGTGGTTCTATATGAATCTGATAATGTTTTTGATCTATTTTTCAAAAGAATGCCTGTGAGATTTTGATGGGAATTGCATTAAATCTGTACATTGCTTTGAGTAATATGGCCATTTTAACTATGTTGAATCTTCGAATCCATGAACATGGAATATCTTTTAATTTCTTTGTGTCTTCTTCCATTTCTTTTAAGAGTATCATATAGTTTTCCACAGGTAAGTCGTTCATGTTCTTAAGTTTATTCCTAGGTATTTTTTTGTTTTTATTGTGATTGCAAAAGGTATTGTGTTTCTCATTTCTTTTTCTGAAGTTTTGTTATTTGTATATAAAACTGCTATGGATTTTTGTACACTGATTTTGTATCCTGCAACTTTACTGTTTGATTTATTATTTCTAATAGTTTTCTGGTGAAGTCTTTAAGGTTTTCTATATAAAGGATCATGTCATCTGCAGAAAGTGACATTTTAATTTCTTCACTCCCAATTTAGATGCCTTTTAATTCTTTCTCCTGTCTGATGGCTCTTGCTAGAACTTCCAGCACTATGTTAAATAGCAGTGGTGATGGGTCATTCCTGTCTTGTTACTGATTTTATAAGAAAGGTTTCAGTTTTTCCCCATGCAGTATGATATTTGCTGAGGGTTTGTCATATATGGCCCTTATTACATTGAGGTACTTTCCTTCTATACTCATTTTATTAAGTGTTTTGATCATAAATGAATGTTGTATCTTGTCAAATACTTTTTCTGCACCAATTGATATAATCATATGGTTTTTATCTTTTATTTTGTTTATGTGATGTATCATATCGATCGATTTGTATATTTTGAACCATTCTTGTGTCCCTGGGATGTATTCCACTTTATCAAGATGTATAATCTTTTTATTGCATTGTTGTATTCTATTTGCTAGTATTTTGTTTAAAATTTTTGTATCAGTGTTCATCCGAGATAATAATCTATAGTTTTCCTTTTTTTGTGATGTCCTTACCAAGCTTTGGTATTAGGGTAATGTTGGCATTGTAGAATGAGTTGCAAAGTACTGCCTCTTCTTCCATTTTTTGAAGAGTTTGAGGAAGATAGGTGTTAGTTCATCTTTGAATACCTGGTAAAACTCATTAGTGGGCCCATATGGTCCTAGACTCTTGCTTTTGGGGAGGTTTCTTTATTTTTTTTTATATATATTTTAAATTTATTTACATCTTTATATATATATATTATTGTTAAATTTATTCGGGTGACATTGATTGGTAACAATTAGGTAGTTTCCAGATGTACAAGTCCACATCATATCACCCATGCATTGCATTATGTGCTCACCACCCAGAATCAGCTCCCCTTCCATCACCATATATCCAGTGTCCACTCCCACCTCCCCCCCCAACTCTCCCTCCTTCCTCCTCCCCCATCCCCAGGTAACCACTGAACTATTGAGTGTGTCCATAATGCTGGTGCCCACACCCACCTCCTTGGGGGAGGTTTTGGATGATTGTTTTTATTTCCTTACTGTTGATTGGTCTGTTTAAATTATCCAGTTCTTGATTCAGGCTAGGTAGACTATATGCTTCAAGAAACTTGTCCATTTCTTCTAGGTTGCAAAATTTGGTGACATATAGCCCTTCATAGTTTTCTTGTATGATCCTTTGTATTTCTGTGGTATCACTTGTTATTTCCCCTCTTTCATTTCTTATTTGGATTATTTGTGTCTTTTTCTCTTTTTCCCTTGGTGAACCTAGCCAGTGGTTTGTCAATTTTATTAATTTTTTCAAAGAAATAGCTCTTTGTTGCATTCATTTTTCTATTGTTTTTCTATTCTCTATTTCATTTAGTTCAGCTTTGATTTTTATTATTTCCTTCCTTCTGTTGACTGGGTGTTTTTGTTCTTTAAGATATGATATTAAGTTGTTTACTTGTGATCTTTCTTGTTTCTTGAGATAGGCCTGCAGTGATATAAATTTTCCTCTTATTACTGCTTTCACTGCCGCCTAGTAATTTTGGTATGTTGTGTTTGCATTGTCATTCATTTCCATGTATTTTTTAATTTCTTATTTCTTCTTTAATCTAGTCATTTTTAAATAACAGATTGTTTAATCTGCATGTATATGTGGTTTTTCCTGCTTTCTTTTTGTAGTTGATCTCCAGTTTCAAAGCTTTGCGATCAGAGAGTATACTTGGTATGATTTCAATGTTCTTAAATTAGCTGAGGCTAGCTTTGTGTCCCAGCATGTGGTCTATCCTTGAGAATGTTCCATGTGCACTGGAAAAGAATGTATGATCATGTGTTGTAGGATGAAGTATCCTGTAAATGTCAATTATGCCCAATTGCTGTAATGTATCATTTAAAGCTGATATTTCCTTATTTATTTTCTGTTTGGATGATCTGTTCATGGCTGCCAATGAGGTGTTTAGGTCCCCTGCTGTGATTGTGTTTTTGTCAGTTTTCCTTTTAGATCTGTTAGTAGTTGCTTTGTAAATTTTGGTGCTTCTTGGTTGAGGCATATATGTTAATAAGTGTCATGTCTTCTTTGTATTTTCCCCTTTATCACTATAAAATGTCCATCTTTGTCTCTTATTACCTTTTTGATTTATTTTATTGTTTTTGACAGAAAGAGAGAGACAGAGACACAGAGAGATAGAGAGAAGGGGGAGGGCCCAGAGCAGTCTCCATAGTTGTACGTCATCAGTTTTTGACATAGTTTCATTTCACAGAGGTGGGCAGAGGGGCATGCAGGGCAGGAATCAAGTGGGGGCCTCATGCATTGGAGGCATGCCCCTGTGAGCTGGGGGCTGAACTGGGGTCCCCTCACATGGGAAGCTTGCCCTGACGGGAGCTGAACTGGGGGCCACACCCCAGTTCAGCATATGGGTCCACATGAGCTGGGGCAGGGATTCAGTCCTCTGACCCTGGGGCTATAAAGCAAGCACTTAACCCACTGAGCCATCCCAGCATCCCCTCTTATTATCTTTTTGATCTTGAAGTCTGCTTCATCAGATATAAGTATGGCTACACCTGCTTTTCACTGGATGCCATTGCTTGGAGTATTGTTTTTCTACCCTTTCACTTTGAGACTGTATTTGTTCTTGTGGCTGAGGTGTGTCTCTTAGAGGCAGCATAAGGTTAGGTTTTGTTTTTTAATCCAGTTTGCTATTCTGTGTCTTTTTATTGGTGAGTTCAGTCAATTTACAAATAGGGAGATGATTGATATAGGAGAATTTCCATTTTATCTTTTGTTTTCTGGTAGCTTTTTTTCTCAATTGCTACTTTGGTTTTTTTCTTTCTATCGGTTATTTCAGTTGACAGTGTTTATGATTTTTTCCCCTGTGTTTTCTGTGTGTGTGTGTGTGTGTGTGTGTGTTTGTGTATCTTAGTTCTAAATTCTTTTTGAGTGGTTACCATGAACTTTATGTAAAAGAAAGTTTCATATATGCAGTGGTTTCTTTTCTTAAGGATGGTGTTTATCTCCATTCTCTGTGGAAATTTAAACCTTTATATTCTCCCCCTTTATGTTTTTGTTGTACCAGTTTATTGCTACCTATTTTTCCTTTTGTTTCAGGTCCAATAGCCTCCTTCAGTATTTCTTGAAATGCTAGCCTTGTGCTAGAGAATTCCCTCAGTTTCTGTATGACTGAAAAGGTATTTATTCCTCCTTCACAACTAAAGGATAACTTTGCTGGGTAGATGGTTCTTGGCTGATAATTTCTCTCCTTTAATATTTTGAATACTTGATTCCACTACCTCATGGCTTATAGAGTTTCTGTTGAGAAATGTGATGATAGTCTGATGGACTTTTCTTTATAGGTTATGGTTTTCCTTTTCCTGGCAGTCTTGAGGATTCTTTCTTTGTCTTTGACCTTTAACATCTGCAGTATAATGTGCCTTGGAGGTGTGCTAGAATTCAATTAGCTAGGGGTCCTATTTCCTTCTTGAATTTGAGGTTTCAGTTTTTTCCCACAGATTTGGGAAGTTTTCATTGACTATTTGTCTGAACAAATTCTCTGTGCCCATCTTGTCTTCAGTTCCCTCTGGAATATCTATTATTCTTATGCTACTCTTTCTAATGGAGTCAGAGAGTTCTTGTAGAGATGTTTCATTTCTTTTAACTGTCAGGTCTCTCTCTTCTTCCTCCTTTGACATTTCAAAATTTCTGTATTGCTTTTACTAATTCTTTCCTCCATCTGGTTGCCTCTGCTTCCTATGCTAGTTATTTCATTTCTTTTATTGTATTGTTTATCTGCAGAATTTTTTATTTGGTTCTTTTTTATAGTTTCAATTTCTTTTTGTTCATAGATTTCCATTCTGAGATCACCTAGCTCCCTCTGTGTATTCTGCCAATGTTCTTTGATCTCTTTGAGTGTTTTCAGAATTGCAATGCTGAAATCTGTGTCATTTAGATCATATAGTTCCAAATCTTCAAGTTCTTTTTCTAAAGATTTTTCATATTCTTTCTGAGCACCTTGTTCAGCAGAGTACTAATTGCTGTTGGAATGTTTCTCTAACTGGAAATAAGGAGTTTTCCCCTGGTAGATGTGAAGGGATCTTTCTTTTGCTTTCCACGTAGTGTTGCTGCAGCGTTTGACAATATTTTCTCTTGATTATTTTGCTTTCTCACAGTGACAGACTTCTTAGAAGGTGGTTCTTTCTTCTTTGACACAGTTGCCTTGACCTCTGTGCACCTTTTCTTTGGGAAGATAAGGTAGGTGATGGTATTCTATGCCTCTAAGATCTCCCTGCATTCATAAGCTGCCATGCCTGTGCTTCACAGATTTCCTGGATTCCTTTGCCAGCTTCATTGGGATGGGTTGGGGCAGGGTTTATTGGAAAATGTGCAAGTTTGTTTCCATCACATGGTAATGGCCACTTACCGGCTGTAGCTGACTGAACGCAGGCACTGGGTGGAGCTGGAGGTGTGAGCCTTGGGACAGAGCAAGTGGAAGCAGCCAGGTTCTGTGTCCAAATCTGTGCAATGCTCCAGCTGGGGCCCCACCTCAATGAGGGCTACTCTTCTTACACTCCACCAGCCCAAAGTCCCAGCCACCCTCCCCACACTCTGGCAGCCGGCCCCACACTCCTGTCACCTGGGTCACCTGTGCTGCTCTCTGGCTGGTACCATTGCTATGCTGTGGCCTCCTGTGGTGTTCTGAGCTTGCACTCACCACAATATGGCTGCTCTGCCCATGCTTCTGCTGTGGGGTCACACTACAGTTACCTGTGTCCTGCTTCTGCCATCTGTCTGGTGTACCTCTGCTTTTGTCCGTTCCATGCCTCCACTCACCCACAGTCATTCTGCTCCTGGACCCGCATCCCCACGCTCCCACCTCCATCAGTCTCTCCTCTGTGGGACTCGGCTCAGCCTCTGGGTTGGTCACTGGATGGGTCTCTGGGTCGCGCTCTGCAGTGGGTTTCCACACGGCTCCCTTTCTTTCTCTCTCACTCACATATCTCTGGCTTTAGGTATGTTCTAGTGATGAGTGGGTCCCTCAGCTGAGGCTGTGTGTTGCTCAGGGACTCTCTGGTTGGATTTTAGTTGTTTAATTTGTTGTTCTTTCTAGGAGAGCTTTCAAGAGCTCCTGTCATGCTGCCATCTTGGAGACATCCTCCTACCCACTCTTAACTGTGGGGTTTTCATCTTCTGACTAGATGATGAAATTGCATGTACATATCACATCTGAAGCTCAGATAGCAGGCTATATTTGCAGGGACACTTGGAGTTAGAAGATCTTGGTTCTGGTTAAGTATCAGCTCCTCTCTGAGTTTCTGTTTCTTCCATGGTAAAAGATGGCTTTATTCACCAAACAAGAAATATCTATTGAGTATTGCTGTGTGTAGGCCCTGTGTCTGGGTGTTATGGGCCCAAGATCCCACCCTATTTTTCTCAGAATGGTGATGAATCAACTCCCATAAGAACAAAAATATAACAGGAAATGAGATCCCAGGCACTGAGCTGTACTTTCAGTAGTTTGATTAAGAAGAAGGAATGAGACTGGCCCCAGTATGAAGCAGAACTTCAGAACTCAGGCTCAGCCATATGGATTGAGTTTAAATCCTAGCTCCACTAGGATTTGGAGGAAGTTGTTTAACATCTCTTTGAATCACATTTCTCCACCTGTGAAATAGGAATAAAAACTCTACATACCTCATATGGTTGTTGTAAAGAGTGAAATGAATTACTATGTGTAAAACACTTGGATCAGTGCCTGGTACATAGTAAGTGCTCAATAAATATTAGCTATTACTATTATTAGTTAGGATAGAGACACATCAGACCAGGTGTTTCTAAAGCAAATGTGATCCAGTTGATATCAGGGGGTGATCTGGATGTGACAATCTCCTACTTGTGGTTTCATTCATGTCATGTGGCCAAGAAAGTCAGTGTCCAGCTACTCTCTTGCTGGTGCATGCACGTCCTCTCAAGGCTTTATGTGCCATTGGCATGACTGATAATCCCAAGTAGAGAAGGGATGTCCAGAAACAAGTACTGGAAGCTTCAGAACAGTTCTCCATGTGGAGGAGACGATGACCCGTGTTGTCAGCTCTCCATTAGGCGCTACCGATTCCATCCATTATTTTAAGAGTTGGCTCACTATATATCCATGAGACAAAAATGGGATATCAGAATAATAAAAATGGGATGGGGTTATGTAATAGTCTGTATTCATGAAAAAGTAAGACGATAACAAAAGTTTTATTACATAAACATACAAGTATTGAGCTAACAATTATTCTTCAGTAACAAAACTCATACAGAAATTTAGGTAGAGGAGCAGCGAGAGAGGAGCTCTTGAAACCTCTCCTGAAAAGAACAAGTGGAACAACTAAAATCCAACCAGAGAGTCCCTAAGCAACACACAGCCTCGGCTGAGGGACCCACTCATCACAAGAAAATCCCTAAAGCTAGAGAAACGGAGGCGAGTGAGAGAGAAGGAAAGGGAGCCGTGTGGGGACCCGCCACAAAGCGCGACCTGGAGACCCATCAGTGACGGCCCAGAGGCTGAGCCGAGCCCCGCAGAGGAGAGACGGACGGAGGTGGCAGCGCGGACGCGGGTCCAGGAGCAGAACGACCTGGGCGGGTTGGAGGCCGGGAGCGGACAGAGGCGGAGGCGCCGACGCCAGAGCGCGGGGTGGACGGAGACAGCGGGCGTGGCTGACGGTGGTGAGAGGCCCCGGTGGGGGTGCGGGGGGCGCAGCCGGGGTGCAGGGAGGGCGGAGCGCGGGGCGGGCGGCCGGGGCACGGGGCGGGCGGCCGGGGCACGGGGCAGGAGGCCCGAGTGAGGCCCAGCAGCAGCCGGAGATCGAGGTGGGTGACCAGAATGAAGATCCGGCACTGGAGGCCGGCAACTGGAGCCGGAGGCGGGTATTCCAGTGGCTGCAGTGCCTACATGGGGAGTGTGCTGGCGGCTGAGGCACAGAGTAACCCTCAGTGAGGTGGGGCCCCAACCGGAGCACTGCATGGCTTTGGACAGGGAGTCTGGCTGCTTCCCCTTGCTGTCTCAGCCTGCCTTCAGTGAGCTGCTGCCAGGAAGCCACCATGACCCTGTGATGCAATCACACCTGCGCCTTTCCCAACAAGCGCCGCCCCCACCCTTCCCACTAAAGCCAGGAGAGGGATCCAGAAAAAAAAATTAGGAAAAAGAGTGGCAACTTCTGACTGTATTGGGATCTTGGAAACATAGAATACCACTGCACACATCTATTGCCAGAGAGGAGGCATACAGAGACCAGGGTGATTGAATTAAAAGTGAAGCCCACTTTTTAGGACGTCTCCCACTGTGAGAAAACCAAATAACAAGGAAAAATATGACACTGCAGCAATACCAGCTAGGAAGTAAAAGGAAGATTTCTTCACATCTACCAGGGGAAAAGTCCTTATGTTCAGGAAAAGAAATGCTCCAACAGCAATGAGTATCCTACTGAACAAAGGTGCTCAGAAAGAAAATGAAAAATCACCAGAAAAGGAACTTGAAGATATGGAATCATATGAGCTAAATGATACAAAATTCAAGATTGCAATTCTGAAAACACTCAAAGAGATCAAAGAAAACTGACGGAGTACACAGAGGGAGCTAAGTGATCTCAGAAAGAAAATTGAATCTATAAAAAAAAAAACGCAAATAGAAATTCTGGAGATGAACAACACAATAAAAAAATGAAAAATGAAATAGCTAGCATATAAAGCAGAGCTGACCAGATGGAGAAAAGAATTAGTGAAATCAAAGATAGAAATTTTGAAATGTCACAGAAGGAAGAAGAGAGACACCTAAGAGCTAAAAGAAATGAGATATCTACAAGAACTATCTGACTCCATTAGAAAGAATAATATAAGAATAATAGGTATTCATGAGGAAACAGAGGATGAAATGGGCACAGGGAATTTGTTTAAATCATAGAAGAGAACTTCCCAAATCTATGAAAAAAATTGGAACCTCAAATTGAAGAAGAAAACAGGACCCCTAGCTACTTGAATCCTAGTAGACCTCCAAGGCACATTACACTGAAAGTGTCAAAGGTCAAAGACAAAGAAAGCATTCTCAAGGTGACCAGAAAAGAAGAAAACCATAGCCTATAAAGGTAAGCCTATCAGACTGTCATCAGATTTCTCAACAGAAACTCTATAAGCCATGAGAGAGTGGAATCAAGTATTCAAAATGTTAAAGGAGAGAAATTACCAGCTAAGAATCCTCTACCCAAGAAAGTTATGCTTTAGAGGTGAAGGAGGAATAAAGACTTTTCCAGACACACAGAAACTGAAGACATTCTCCAGCACAAGACAAGCATTTCAAGAAATACCAAAGGAGGCTATTGAGCCTGAAACAAAAAGTAATAATAAGTAGGAATAAACTGGTACAACAAAAAAATAAATAGGGAGGAATTAAAGGTTTAAATTTCCAAAGAGAATGGAGATAAGAAACATCTTTAAGAAAAGGAACTACTGCATATATGAAACTTTTTTTTACATAAAGTTCATGATATCTACTCAAAACAAAAGACTTAGAACTGTGACACATAACAGAGAGAGAGAGAGAGAGAGAGAGAGAGAGAGAGAACACAAAGTAAACAGTCATAAATATCATCAATCTAAAATAACTGACGGGAATAAAAAAGCAAAGTAATTGAAAAAAAGAGCTACCAGGAAACAAAAGATAAAATGGCTATAGAAAATCCTTGTACCGGTATATCAATCATCACCCTAAATGTAAATGAACTGAACTCACCAATAAAAAGACACAGAGTAGCAAACTGAATTAAAGAACAAAAACTAACCTTGTGCTATCTACAAGAGACACACCTCAGCACAAGGACAAACACAGATTCAAAGTGAAAGGGTGAAAAAAAAATATTCCAAGCAAATGACATCCAGAGAAAAGCAGGTATAGCCACAGTTATATCTGACAAAGCTGACTTCAGGATCACAAATATAATAAGAGACAAAGATGGACATTTCATAACAATAAAGGGAAAAATAGAACAAGAAGACATGACACTTATTAATATATATGCCCCCAACCAAGAAGCACCACAATTTACAAAGCAACTACTAACAGATCTAAAAGAAGAAATGGACAAAAACACAATTATGGTAGCGGACTTAAACACCCTCTTGGCAGCCATGTACAGCTCATCCAAACAGAAAATAAATAAGAAAATAGCAGCTTTAAATGATACATTACAGCAATTTGACATAATTGACATTTACAGGATAATTCATCCTACAACACATGACTATACATTCTTTTCTGGCGTGCCTGGAACATTCTTAAGGATAGAACACATGCTAGAACACAGAGCTAACCTCAGCGAATTTAATATATTTTTATTTTTATTTTTGACAGAGAGAGAGAGATACAGAGACAGAGACAGAGAGAACTGAACTGAGCGAGCTCCCAGTTCAGCATATGGTTCCGCACGGGCCGGGGCCGGGATTTGATCCCCGGTCCCCGGTGCTGCAAAGTGAGCGCCTAACCCACTGAGCCATCCCGGCTTCCCCAGCGAATTTAATAAGATTTGAAATCATACCAAGTGTATCCTCAGATCACAAAGCTTTGAAATTGGAGATCAACTACAAAAAGAAAGCAGGAAAAACCACAGATGGATGGAGATTAAATAACATATTATACAAAAATGTCTGGATCAAAAATGTCTGTCTTTAATAAGAGATTAAAAAATTCATAGAAATGAATGACAATTAAAACACAACACACCAAAATTACTGGGCTGCAGCAAGAGCAGTAGAAGAGGGAAATTTATATCACTGCAGGCCTATTTCAAAAAACAAGAAAAGGGAAGCTGGGATGACTCAGTGGGTTAAGCGCTCACTATGCAACGCCAGGGACCGAGGATCAAATCCCAGCCCCGGCCCGTGCAGACCCACGTGCTGAACTGGGGAGTTCCCCCAGTTCAGTTCTCTCTCTGTCTCTGTCTCTCTGTCTCTCTCTCTCTCTATCAAAAAACAAAACAACAAAACAAAAAAAGAACAAAAGACACAGTTTAAAAAAAACAAGAAAAATGACAAGTAAACAACCTAACATCATGTCTTCAAGAACTAGAAAAAGAGGAACAAAAAACACCCAGTCAGCAGAAAAAAGAAAATACATAATAAAAATTAAAGCTGAACTAAGTGAAATAGAAAATAAAAAAGCAATAAAAAATGAATGCAACGAAGAGCTATTTCTTTGAAAAAATTAATAAAATTGACAAACCACTGGCTTTGGGAAAAAGAGAAAAAGACACAATCCAAATAAGAAATGAAAGAGGGGAAATGACAACTGATACCACAGAAATACAAAGGCTCATACAAAAATACTATGAAGGGCTATATGCCACCAAATTTAGCAACCTAGAAGAAATGGACACATTTCTAGAAGCATATAGTTTACCTAGCCTGAATCAAGAACTGGATGATTTAAACAGACTAATCAGCAGTAAGTAAATTGAAACAATTATCCAAAACCTCACCAAAAGCAAGAGTCCAGGACCAGATGGCCTCACTAATGAGTCTTACCAGGTATTCAAAGAGGAACTAACACCTATCTTCCTCAAACTCTTCAAAGAAGAGGCAACACTTCCCAACTCATTCTATGAGGCCAACATTACCCTAATACCAAAACCTGGTAAAGACATCACAAAAAAAGAAACTATAGACCAATATCTCTGATGAACACGGCACAAAATTCCTAAACAAAATACAAGCAAATAGAATACAACTATGCATTAAAAAGATTATACATTACAAACAAGTGGGATTCATCCCAGGGGCACAAGGATGGTTCAACACACACAAATTGATCAATGTGATACAGCACATAAACAAAATAAAAGATAAAGACTATATGATTATATCAACTGATGCAGAAAAGGTATTCGACAAGATACAACATCTATTTATGAACAAAACACTTGGGGAAGCCGGGATGGCTCAGCGGGTTAAGTGCCTGCTTTGCAGCCCTGGGGACTGAGGATTGAATCCCGGTCCCGACACATGCGGACCCATGTGCTGAACTGTGGTGTGCTTACCATGCTGGAGGCCCTCAGTTCAGTTCTTGTCTCCCCGGTTCGGCCCCTGGCTCCAGGGGGCATGCCTCCCATGCAGGAGGCCTCCAGCCCAGTTATCGCCCTGCACGGCCCCCGCCCACCTGTGTGGAACGTAACCATGTTGAAAACTGATGAAGTTCAACTATGGAGACTGCTCTGGGCATTCCCCCTTCTCTCTGTCTCTCTCTGTCTCTGTCAAAAACAATAAAATAATTATTAAAAAAACCCCAAAAACCGCTTAATAAAATGGGTGTAGAAGGAAAGTACCTCAACATATTAAAGGTCATATATGACAAGCTGTCAGCAAATGTCATACTGAATGAGGAAAAACTGAAAACTTTCTTCTAAAATCAGGAACAAGACAGGATGTCCCCTGTCACCACTGCTATTCAACACAGTCCTGAAAGTTCTAGCCAGAGCAATCAGGCAGGAGAAAGACATAAAAGACATCCAAATTGGGAATAAAGAAGTTAAACTGTCTGTCACTCTTTGCAGATGACATGATCCTTTATATAGAAAATGCTAAAGACTCCACCAGAAAACTATTACAAATAATAAAAAAATATAGTAAATTTGCAGGATACAAAATCAATGTTGAAAAATCCACAGCATTTTTATATACAAACAATGAAAGTTCAGAAAAAAAATTATGAAAAATAATACTTTTTGTGATCAAATCAAAAAGAATAAAATACTTAGTAATAAACCTAATGAAGAATGTGATGGGCTTACACATGGAAAACTATAAGACACTATTAAAAGAAATTGAAGAAGATACAAAGAAATGAAAAGATATTCTGTGTTCATGGACTGGAAGAATCAACATAGTTAAAATGGCCATTATCACCCAAAGCAATATGCAGATTTAATGCAATTCCCATCAAAATCCCACAGACATTCTTTTGAGTATATATTAAAAAATCACCAGATTTATATGGAATCACAAAAGACCCCAAATCACCAAAGCAATCCTCTGAAAAAAGAATAAGGCTGGAGGCATCCTGCTCCCCAATTTCAGTCTATACTGCAAAGTGTCAATAATCAAAACAGCTTGGTATTGGCAGAGAGACACACAGACCAATAGAACAGATTCGAAAACCCAGAAATAAACCTACAAATATATAAGCATAATTTTTGACAAAGAAGCAAAAAAATATGCAATGGAGAAAAGAAAGGCTCTTTAGTAAATGGTGCTGGGAAAATTGGAAAACCACATGCAAAAGAATGAATCTGCATTGTGAATTGTCCCCATATATCAAAAATTAAAGTGGATTAAAGACCCCTAAATAAAACGTGAAATAATAAACTGCATTAGAAGAAAGCATTGATACTAAACTTACAGATCTTGGGCTCAGAGAGCACTTTATGACCTTAACCCCAAAGGTAAGGAAAGTAAAAGCAAAAATAAATGAACGGGACTATATCAAACTAAAAAGCTTCTGCACAGCAAAGGACACCATCAACAAAGTAAAAAGAAAACCAACCAATTGGATGAAAATATTTGCCAACAATGCCTCTGATAAGGGGCTAACGTCTAGAATATATGAAGAACTCATACAACTCAACCACAATAAAACAAACAATCCAATTAAAAAATGGGCAGAAGACCTAAACAGAAACTTCTCTCTTGAAGATATACAGCCAACAGATACATGAAAAAAAGCCCAACATGACTAGCAACTAGGGAAATGCAAATAAAAACCACAATGAGATACCACCTCACACCTGTTAGAATGGCTATAATCAACAAGACAAGGGATAACAAGTGTTGGAGAGGCTGTGAACAAAAAGGAACCCTCATACACTGCTGGTGGGAATGTAAATTGGTACAACCACTGTGGAAGGCAGTGTGGAGATTCCTCAAAAAATTAGGAATGGAATTGCCATATGACCCCGCAACCCCTCTCCTGGGTAAAATAAGTTGAAAGCCTTAATCTGCAAAGATATAATGCACCCCAATGTTCATCACAGCCCTATTCACGGTGGCCAAGTTGTGGAAACAACCAGAGTGTCCTTTGATAGATGCCTGGAAAAAGAAGTTGTGGTACATTTATACAACAGAATACTACTCAACAATAAGAAAAGATGATATAGAGGAATTTGTGACACATGGATGGACCTTGAAAACATCTTATTAAGAGAAATAAGTCAGACTGAAAGAATTAAGAAACATATGACCTCACTCATAGGTGGAATAGAAAACTGAAAGTGACAAAGGAATAAAAACTCATGGACACAGTCAATAATTTAGTGGTTACCTGAGGGTAAAGGTTACCTGGGTGGGAGAGACAGGGGTGTGGAGTGGGTAGTAGAGAGTGGGCATCAAATATGTGGTGATGGAAAGAGAGCTGACTCTGGGTGGTGAGCACATAATGCGATGTATAGACAATGTAATGTAGAATTGTACACCTGGAAACAATGTAATTGTTATCAACTAATGTCACTCAAATAAATTTAACAATAAAAAAAGAAAAAAAAATGTAAGTAGATTTAGAAAGGGACTGTATTTTTACCATGATTGTACTTTGAATATTTCTCTAATGAAGGAATCTTATGTAGCAAATTTCAGGCTTTCAACCTTATCATAAAACTTCTCACACTCCATGACACAATTTTGTTTTACAACTAACAAGCCCTCATTGTTTTAATGCTTAATCTAGATTTCTCCTTTGGCCACATACTGTTTGTAACAGAAAATATTCTTTCAATGGTTGCTGTACTTCCTGGAAGACAGAATGAACTCTCATGATATTGCAAAAGTCTTGAAAGTCTAGGTATTTTTTCCCCTCAAATCATATACAGATATGTTTTCTTTATCCCATGTTTCCAACTGCCTCACATTGTAGATTTAATGAAGGTCCATTGATTGAATACACATTTCTTTCATTTCTGGTGTGTGATGAGTTCCTTGTTCAAGTTGTCCTGTATTGCTATCCATTCACTTCTCTTCCTTAGTAGCTCCCACTTGAACTTCTTAGTGTTTCCTACATCTCACTTCTATTTGTTGATATAATATTCTAAGCTGGTTTCATAGAAATTCTCAACTACTTCTAAAAATTTAGCCTCATTAATGTCTCTTGAATCTACTAACATTTTTAGTTGATATTTTGACATCGGAAGTTACAAACACTTCACTTTCTCTGGACTCTAAATTGTTTTCAAGATAGCTGAAATATTATGTTTTTCAATTAAACTAATGTAAGTTTGGAATGTAGACACTTGATCTCTTAGAAATGACAACCACAATTTCAAACAGGGATTTTGAAACCATTTTCGCAACATAACAGTGTATTTTTCTTAAGGAAGAAATAAGAACTGAGCCCATCAAACATGCTTAAAATTCTGTCAATTGATGAACCCAAGGACAAAAATCTTGTATTTCTATGCTCTAATAATGTAGCATAGTTGATTCCTGCACAGTCACAAAAGCTTTTCAGTTCTTCAACTCTGAGTAAATATTGAAGCATTTGTATTACTTCCACAACAAAACATTCAGTATCAATTGGTGAACAGTCGACACCACACTGGAGACAATTGTTTATAATGTGTGCCCTACAACCAACGCCAATAACTGCCTCTTCAGTTCAGTTTCAAGTTTGCCACACATCATTTTTGCAAGTCTTTTGCAACTACCAAAATTGGTGCTTATGTTATCTGCATACAACACAACGATTTTGTTTCATAAAGCAAGTTTGTCGGTTACCATCTTCAACATAGTACACAGTAGATCGGATATTTCACCAGGTAAGGAAACAAAGTCTATAATTTTGTCTTGAACACCACAATTTGGCAACATGTGCTGCACAACAATTGGAAAAAGTTTGATGTCTTTTTTGGTTGATGCATCTAAAGTTTTGTAATGCTTTTTGTTTTATTCAAATCCTCTGTTACTTTGCCCAATAGGTATAGTGATGAAACATTGGTAATTACTGCTTCTGATTCGGTATGTACTAAAGAAAATTTTGGCTCATAAATTTTTTTTATCAAGGTTGACAAGCAATCCTTTGCATAAAAACTTTGGCTGGATGCACAGTATGATAAGCAAAAATAGCTTCACTTGCTGTAATTTTACGCTTTCACTGTCACCATCACATCTCATAAACTAAACGATGTTTTTAACTGAAGCCAGAGTCTTTTCAGCATCCTTACATTTCTGGCTCTGTAGATGTTGGTCACTTCTACTTCCATGAACAATAGAAAAATAGACATTACAATACTGGCATACCACTTATGTTTCATCAATACACAGTTTGTCTGGTTTAATAAACTTGAATTCCTTTTGGAGATCATCTTGCCTCTTTGTCTTTGGCATTGCAGGCTAGACTTCAAACTCAAAAAAAGAAGAATTGAACCACCAACAATGCATAACAAAGCCACCAGTTAGCATACAGGCAAAACACAAAAACTAATTTTGCAGTAGAACAGATGCCACTGCATCTGAGCGAGGCCACTGTCGCTGACACGTGCGTCCCCACACCCCACGACAGTGCATTTACTTTAGAGTCAGAAGCACAGTGGATTTCTAGTAGGTTCAGTGGTGAGGATCAGTTTGCCATTCGCCAGCGCTGAGGAAACAGCGATAGGAGTAGCACGTGGGACTCTGATCACAGTATGCAGAGAGAAACAGGTTCGCTCTGACTCTTACTAGCGATGTTCTCGCTCTGGACAAGAAGCCCGGGCCTACAATATATAAAGGACACTGCACTGAAGTCAACCATTCAAAAAATAAAACAACCCACAGCTGAAAATAAATAAATAAATAAATAAATAAATAAATAAATAAATAAAACCACGATATGACAAAATAACTGCAGCTCCCTTTCTGGTCTCTCAGGCTATAAGAGACCTAAAAAACAACCTAAACCCACCACAAAAAGAACATGGAAAGGGGCACAAATGAACAATAATAATTTATGGCATTTAAGACACACAAAAACTCAAATAATACATATGTCAATAAAATACTTATAAAATATCACATGAGCAGTAAAGAAGTCTGTATGGCCTATACCACATGGAACACTGTAATGCAGGACTGCAAAACATCATAAAGATACACCAAAAAGAAAAAAAGAAAAAGAAATGAGCACCCCAATTGCTATCACAAGGCGGTATATGCTTATGTTCCACCAGAGAGTTCCACTGTAATAAAGAAATAGCTAACAGCCTGTTCAACCAAATTATGAGTCTGGAAAGTCTGAATCAAGCCGAATGTAGGGCAGAAAGAATCTCTGGGCAGAACGATGATGGAAATAACAGTAAGACTCATAGTCGCCGCATCCCACACTCCTAACCTGATGGAGTGAGCCCATTCAGTAGTTCGTGTGCATCGAGGCCCTCCTGGCTCCCAAAGCTGAATGGGGCTTAGCGACCACCTCTTGAGTTCCCCACCACTGCAGACAGGCAAGGGGGCGGCATGTGATTGTACTAGCTCAGAAGCCTGGCCCTCACTGGGTAGTCAATGGAATGTCCTCTTTAGTCACACTAATAGTTTTACTGCATGCACTGATTAGCATAGAGCCTTATGATAAATAAACAACTCATGTTCAGTGTTTTACAAAAAATTAAAAATGGGACAAACTGACATTTATATTAAAGCAATGGGATGGGGTGGGAAATATGAAAAAAGCCATACTATCTTATTTAAAACTATTTAAGAGGTGTGTCATGTTTGCATAATTGCCAATCACGTAAAGCTTCTATACCCACAGTTGTCACATGGTCCAAGATAGCTGTCAGATTTTGGTCATTCTGTCTATATTTGCATTTTTCTCAGTGATTTATACAATCTGGGTAAGTTAAGGAAATAAGCTCTTATATTGGGCATATATACAAGTATTTTGTAAATATTTCTACCATACGAATTCCAGATATTTTTGCCAATTTATTTTGTTCTCAATTGATTTTTCTAACATGAAGACATTTTCCTCTTCAAAGAAGAATTTGCAGGTACCTTTTCTCTCCTTGCTATCTATACAAGAGTGGATCAAGAAAAGCTTTCTGGAGAAGTGACATTTAATTCAGTACTCCATGGGTGAGAAGTGCAAACCAAGTGAAGAGAGAGGGGAAGGTTGTTGTCAGCAGAGGGAACAGCATGTGCTTCATCTTGCTTCACTCACCTCACTGTTGACTGGCCTCCTCAGTCATTTCTGATCCCACATAGCTGGCTTGCTCTTGCTCTGTCCTGGCAGCTAGGTCTGAATATTTGTGTGCCCCCACCTCCTATTCATATGTTTACGTCCTCATGCCCAGTGTGAAGGTGTCAGGAAGCGGGGGTTGGGCAGAGCCCTCATGCATGGGATCTGTGGTCTTCTAAGAGAGATCCACAGAGCTCCCCAGGCCCTTCTGCCATGTGAGGTTAACACTGAAAAGTGTGAGGCCCAAGCAGGCTGGCACCCTGACCTCAGACTTCCAGCCTCCAGAACTGTGAGGAATAAATGTCTGTTATTTACAAGTATACGTCACCTAGTCTGTGGTATTTTGTTAGCGTGGTCTGAACAGACTGAGACGTTGGCCTTGACTATTCCTTTCTATTCATCCCTTTCCCCTTCAACTGCACTGTCGAAAGGGTCTCAGTTTATATTCCAAAGTGGGAATTTGTTGTGCTAGCTCATCCAGGCATAGGTTGGTTGGGTAGGACGGAGTAATGGTGGTAGAGGTTAGGTAATATGAGATAAAATGATGGCCCTTCCCTTTTAGCAGGAGCTTGAAATGGCAGTTTCCCATCAAAAGAAGACATTTATCTTCAGCATATGCCCACCTTGTTAGTCTTCATGTCAACAAAGAACTTCATGAACACTCATATAACCAATCAGTGTATCAGTTGGTTTAGGCAGTTATACTGTGATACAAAATGATTCCTAAAATCTCAGTGGCTTATAACAAACATTTTGCACATGTGACATGGCTAATACAAACTGGCTTTGGCTCTGTTATATTCCCTATGTCTTTTGATCCCGGGACACAAACTGAAGGAGAGCCTTTATCTGGGACATACTGCTTGCCTGATAGAAGGAAAAGAAAAGAATGGTGGAACCACACGAGGGCTCTTAATGCTTATGTTTGGAAGTGGAAAATACTACATCTGTGGCAAATACTACAAAGCACTTCCATGGCCAAGCGTGAGGTCAATGTGGAAAGAGGATTACTTCTCTTATAGGAAGAGGCGGTCAACATTTTGAAATAAACATTCCCACATAGTTCATCACAGCCAGAAGTACGGTATCATTAGTCCCACTCAGCACGTGAGAAAACTAAGGCTAAAAGAGGTAACTTCATCCAGGTCATAGATAAAAACTTAACTGTCTAGCTCCAAAGGTGGTCTTTTATACCATGCATTCTTTTGGGAAAACTTGTCTTTTTTTACATTATGATTGATTTAGGGGCCCAACCACTTCTCATCAGCTTCAGAAGGTTCTCCATGAAAATTTCTAGAGCTATACCACCTTTGAAAGCTTCCTGGAAGGATATGAAGCTAGAAAGGGGTCAGGCTTAGAGGATTGTCCCCATGAGAGCTGACTCTATTCCATTTAGTAATGTTTTAAACTGTTGAATTATGTATCTGCTTTATGGGTTTGTAGATCCTTTGAACAGGGATCACCTATCAATCTATTGCCCTTTGTTTTTGTTCTCTCTCTCTCTCTCTCTCTCTGTGTGTGTGTGTGTGTGTGTGTGTGGTGTGTCTGAGCTCCTCAAAGCTATTTTCTAGTTAATTTTAGAGAGGTCTAGATTGCATTGGATATTTATATTCACAAAAGTTAGTAGTGGGGTGGAGAGTGCAACCCATTTAGTTTTGCCCAAGATCAACAATTTTAAATTTAGAAATGTAGTTACAGTGGGAATGGAAATTACGGCCAACACAGAATACTTGACTACGTTTGTAAGTATCTGATTCCAGGGCAGCTGACGTGCAGCCTCTGGCTCCCATCTGCTTGGTGCTGTAGGACATGCGGAGGAGCTGACTGGCCAGGCTCATGTGTGTGCATCAGGGTGGGGATTAGGGTGAGTGAGGCAAAGGAGGTGCCCGGGCACTCAAGTTAAGGTAGCACTTGCAGGAACCTGAGTTTTCTTGCTGACTCCAGTCACTGCCCTGGCGTCCATTATGCGTTCATCTGAACTCCGCGGCGTGAAAATGCCCTGGAGCGAGCTTACCTGTGAGAACGAGCTGCCCTCCCCTCCCCTCCTGGACACGCAGGAGATCCTGGAGGACCTTCTGCCCTGTTGCTGTGCCCGGCCAGGTTGCTGTGTACGTGTGCGGCCCAGGCTCGGTGCGGAAGGCAGGGGGAGTGTATGTGTGTGTGTGTGTGTGTGTGTGTGTGTGAGTGTGCCCGTGTTAGGCCCGGCGGGTCCATATCCGGGAGGACCGGGTGGGTGGGGCCGCCGCTCCAGGTCCAGAGGTGGGTTGGGGGTGGGGAGTGACACGCAGAGATTCCCTTTAGCCCCTTGGGATCCGAGAGAAGGCGGCAGAGGATCGCCTGGGTGACAGGGCGTGCCCACCCTGCGGATCGGCGCCGGGAAGCACCCCCGGCCCCCCGGGCCTGAGCGGCCGCCGGGACTCCAAAGAGCAGGAGGGACCCGAGGAGGGTTCGCCAAACCGGCCATCCGCTCCGAACTTGCCCGGGAAACTAGTGCGGAGGGAGGGGCCGGGCCGCGGCGGGAGGAGGGGCGGCCGCAGCTGCATCCAGCCGGGTTGGCTCCCTTCCCAGCTCGCCTTCGCCGCCTCCTCTTCCTCCTGTATGAGTCAGGCGTTTCCCCGGCATTTGGAGCAGCCACGCGCGGCCCGGGCCCCGGAGCTCCAGTAGCAGCCGCCGCCGCCGCGTTAGCAGCCCCGGCCGCGGGCTCTCGAGCCCGGGCGCGCACCGACCATGGAGAGGGCGGCCCAGGGCGCAGACAGCGGCGGGGGCAGCAACGGCAGCAGCCGCAGCAGCAGCCGCGCCACCTCGGCGGGCTCCTCGCCCTCCTGCTCTCTGGCGGGCCGGGGGGTCTCCAGCCGGTCGGCTGCGTCCGGGCTCGGCAGCGGGGGCAGCCGCAGCAGCCCGGGCTCGGTGGCCGCTAGCCCGTCCGGGGGAGGCGGCCGCAGGAGGGAGTCGGCGCTGGAGGGCGTGCTCAGCAAATACACCAACCTCCTCCAGGGCTGGCAGAACAGGTAACCCGTCGCCGCCGGGGTCGCCGCGCGCCCCCCCGGAGCTCCGCTCGGTGTGTGCGTGTGTGTGTGTGTACGTGCACGCGCGACCGTCCCACCGGCCAGCGGGGCGCCCTTCCTGTGTCCCCACTCTTCTCCAGGTTGGGGCGCTCCGTGGTGTCGTCTGTACCGGCACTTACAGGGACTGGAGTGGCTGGAGCCGCGCGCTGGTCCCGGGCCCTGCCTGCTAGCGGTTTCCTGCGCCTCTGAAGAACGGTTGAGAAAGGAAGACCGAGGGGACGTGCTTTGTGCCTGCGTTAGTACATCGGGTCCGATCACAGCAATTCTCTCCATAACGTAGTTCATTGAAAACTTTGGTATTTAAAAGCACCAGCACCAAAACTGCCAGTTATCCCCCGCACCTCCCAGCACGCGTGCCAGCTACTCACCGCCGGGCTGGTGGCCTGCAACCTCGGATCTTTGCCGTGGAAGTTTAGTTAAAACGAAAAACCCCTCTCTCCTTTCGAAATGGGCAGTAATAATAACTCCTCCCCTTGAGGTGCCCTTTTAAGTTCCCTGCTCACTACCCTCACAGTTGGGACGCCTGGTTACGCACACGTGGCAGGATGGGAAGCCAAGGGAAGGGGCTCCCAGCGCACTTGGCGTGGCGACAGTGTGTGGACTGCGGTAGCGAGAACAGTGAAGACTCGGGAGCTGCAGATGTGGCCCTGCTGTTTACATTCTTTACTTGGTTTTCAAAAACAAGCCAGAGGGAAATAGACAAGACCATGCCAGGCGAATGGGGCTTTTTTAGTGAGGTGGTTGAAGAGATCTTTTTATCCTGCCCTTACTGGTCCTAGGATCTTAGGACTTGGGGTTCTCAGGGGTGCTTCTGAAATTTGAATGCACTCTGGGAATTTGTGCTCATCTCCGCTGGTTAGGGTAGTTTACTTGGGTGTCTTTCCCTGCAGATTGTTTGAAACTTATCAGGCAATTATTTACATGAAGCTCAAGCAGGAGGAAAATGTTTGGAAACTGAGTTGTTTCTGTATTAATACTATAGATAAAGAACGTTAACCAGGCTTCCTTGGAGATCTACTGTTAGTGGAAGTTGCATTTTAACTTTTGATTCCTTTTATTTCTCAAAATAGTCACACTGTCTGCTCTTGCCACTCCCCTTTTTCTTCAGTTCTTGAAAGCTGACCAAGAATAAGTAGAGTGTGTAGGACTGGAGAGATAAGATGACTACTATTGATTTCAGTTCTTGGTAATTGTCTTATTAATGGCACTTCAAGGTGACTTGTCAGTGACAGCATTTTGTGTATTGGGCAATCATTTTTAATGTTTTTTTTTTTTTTTTCATTTTCCCAAGTAGTTTATGCGGCCAACAGAGCTTTTACTCTGGATTATAGTTATTTTACTTGAGGACTACATTTTACCTGTAATGTATATTAAAGGATTTATTCTTTGGAGTGCATTTAGGAGGAATTGGAGTAACTCATGCTTTTGTATAATTTAAAATCCACTGGTATATTTAGATGGAGGCAAGGATGAGAAGAGGCAAAGTTAATAATACCAATAATACACAATTGCAGGCTACATAGGTGAGATGTGGTACTCTGTACGCTGCTGAGGTCTCAATTTAGTTTGTTACAGCAGTTTATGGCTACCTGCCAATGTTTGTTCTCGCCACAATAGACTCACCATTTTCTAAGTCTACCACTGACTCCAGAAGTGTTGTCTCTTTCTAATGGTTAATGTCTTGGTGTCCAGGATTATGTTTCTCGCATCTGTGTTCTCTGAATGGTGGCCGAGGTTCCATTAATGATCTGGAGATTTATGATTGCTTTGTGATTGCACACACTTCTCTCTTCTCAAGGGGACTTGGAAAGGGAGATCTGGATCAGTGTAAAAGAAGAGAGAAGAGGATGGAGAGAGAAAACCTAGAAAATGCATTTGTTTATTCATGGATTTATTTGTTCAGAGACTATTTTATTGAGGACCTACTTTGTGCCAGTCACTGTTCTTGGACTAGTCCATGAACAAAACACAATGCGATGCCTTGGCATAAATAGGTGGCCTAACTGATTCATATTACCTGCATTTGGGGACCCATGGCAGGTTCCTTTGACAGTTTTTTCTTTCTCTTTTTTTTCCAAATTGCCTGCAGTTAATGACAATCTCCAGCCAAAGTTCTTGGTGAGTCTTCTAAGGCTGCCGTGGTATTTGCGAGAGTGCCCTTTACACCAGTCACCCACCAGCAGTTTTTACTCTGGCTTCCTCTATGTCCTCTAGTTGCTGTAAAGTGTGTATTTTAACACTCAGTATCATATTCTGCCTTACTTTATTTGTAGCACTCAGCCCCATTAACCATGCCCTTGGGAAGGCAGTTTGGGCCAGAACACACAGTAAATGCCATAGAGAGGTCACAGGAGAGAAAACTGCACATGGTGGGGACACACTCAACTAAGGTGAGCACATTGGGACACTTGGCTCACACTTGGCTGAGAGAGTGTGAAATAATCAGAGTGTGGAGAACATATATATTAAGGACTTTGTGTAACTCATTATTGTAGTGATCTAAAGAAAATACTTGAAATATAATAGCAGAGTACAGATTTATAGGATGGTGTTAGACAGTGCATCTAATTCATGGGTGTTCAACCCTTTGGTTCCCTGGGCCACATTGGAAGAAGAATTGTCTTGGGCCACACATAACACTAATGATAACTGATGAGCTAACCCCCCCCCCCCCAAAAAAAAACACAAAAAACAAATCACAAAAAAAATCTCATGATGCTTTAAGAAAGTTTACGAATTTGTGTTGGGCCACATTCAAAGCTGTCAGGCTGCAGGTTGGACAAGCTTGATCTAATTTAAACAGATGGACAAACATTTCAGAAAGTCACAGAAGCCATGAAGATTTAAAAAAATTGAAAAATGATGAAACACAGGCAGGCATTTGTGGAAATAGTTCTGTGTGGGTCTGGTGTCTTTATGGTAATTCATATTTTAATCAACAGCTCTATCTTTTCACCCCTCTTTTGGTTTTCATATGGAGTGAACCGGGAGAGTGAACCCCCAGAGCTTGGGGGAGCTGGCTGGTCAGGGCCAGATCACACAGCACCTTGCTGCGGGGGAAGAATTTAATTGTGTTCTGGTTGCCCAGAAGGATTTTAGGCAGGGAGGTGACATGGTCTGATTTGTGCTTTAAAAAGTTCTTTCTGGCTACTGTGTGGAGATGAGAATTTCAAGGAGCATGGAGGGGAAACAGATCACCTCGGAGCCCATCAAGGTGGTCTAGGCCACAGATGCTGGGGTTTGGACTTGGGGGGCGGGGGATGAAGAAAAGGGGTGGCTTTGAGTGTGTGTGTGGGGGTAGAGTTGCTGATGGTTTGGATGTAGATGTGAGAGAGAGGGGTCAAGAGAACTCCTGAATTTATAGGCCTGAGAGGCCGGGAGGTTGAGGTGTCCTTTATGGAGGGAGGTTCCCAGAGGAGGGACACACTTATGGGTAGGATGGGGGACAACCAAGAGTGCCATTTGGGCTGTGTTCAGTTTGAAATATTTATACCTAATAAGAAATTGGCTGTATGAATGCTCATTTGTTCTCAAAATGGAACTACTTTGGGTTTGCTTATAATGTCAGGGGTTTGAGGAAATAATTTCTATTTGCATCTAGGAAGTTATATTTAAATTTGAGGGTCTTCATTGCTGTTCAGTTTTTGTTATTTGGTGAAAAGAAGACATTGCAAATATGGAACCAGCTTCTAGTTTTTTGTGTGGTTTTTTTTGTGATGGGGTTGTATGAACCACTGAAATACTGAAAGGCAAATTTTGACTAGGATAAGGAAGACAAGTGTTGGCAAAAGAAAACCCCAGGCCACCAGTGGATGCTTACATGGCAAGTAAGAACAGTGTGGCCTCCAAGTCAAATCCCAACATCACCATTTAGCACGTGTGTCACCTTGGGCAGTTCCTTAATTGCTCCCGGCTCCCGTTTTCTCATCTGTTAAATGGAGAACATGATGTTTCCCTTGCCCTTCTCATTAGTTTGATTTGAGGATAAAAGAGGGATGCTGGTGTATCAGAGACCGAGGGTAGTGAGTAGCAGCATCCGGAGAAGTGGTGGCTGTTATTGGATCTTCAATTTGTCCCTTCTTAAGTTGGCCGTTTCTTGGTTTATTTTCTTAGCGCTGTAATTACCCTGAGGTAATAGGGACCCCTATTAATGTAATTAATAGGGACCCCTATTAATGTAATTTTCGCAGAGTTCTTTGGAGAGGAGATGACTTGTTTCGAAGGGATCATTTAAAAACGTGGCTCTAAACATTTAAGTCTCTAAGGGGAGTGACTTGTGCCCTCCTCCAGCCTCTAATTCCTGTCTTCCCTGCTTATTTTCCTCCGTAGCATTTACTGCCACCTGACGCTTGGTATTTTACTGTTTTGTCTCTTGGCACTAGAGGAAGCTTCCTGAAGATAGAGAATAATTTTGTCTGTTTTGTTTACTGCTATATTCCCAGTGTATGGAACAGGATCTGGCATATAATAAGGGTCCAGTGAATATTATTGAAAAAATAAAATAAATGACAGAAAGAAGTCAAACCAGGATTTAGCTCTATGTTGGCTGTTGTTAGCTATTGTTAAAATTCTTGGTCCTCTATCTGCTCAGAGCCTTGGCCTTGACTTAGTATGGTGGTCATTTCCTGCTTTCTGCGTCAGTCAGTTGTTGTCTTCTGGGGCAGAAAGTTATACTTTTCTTGTGAGATGCCAACCCTGCCTGAGGGCCCACCACAGTCCACCCAGTGTTGGCCGTTAGTGACCAAATATCCACACCTCGCTTTCAGCTTAAACTGCATTAACCACATGCTTTGAGAATGTTGTGTTCAGACTCTAGACATAATTTCCCAGGGTTTGAGGGCCACTTGGCCCATTTAGAAAAGTCAGTGGGGGACATATACTAACTTTTAAAACTACACTGAATTAAAATGAATGCTTTTTGCATATTCCAATAATTTTAGAGGTGATTGGTGATACCAGGGTTGAAAATCACTGCCCTGGATTTTTATGTTCTTGCCTACAGTACTTCGAAGTATTCGCGTAGCCTGCTGTCTAGGTTGCCAGATTGTTCTGAGTCTGAATACTCAAATCCTTTGGGGACACTAGGTTTCTTCGTTGACAATAATAAAGAACTGGTTGTCTAGGTTACAAAATAGCATATAATATGATTTATTCACTTATGGTTGAAAACATTTACTGAGCATCTGCTTTGTGTTAACCACTTTCTGCAGGCCCCACTGCCACCTCTCCCACCCCTCCGTAATGATGTATGTGTATTTGAGGAGATTTATGTCAAACGGTTATCGTGGTTTGTTATGGGTGGTAGGATTGTGGTGATTTATATATATTTTTTCTATTATTTTTTTCCCTAAAGTGGATTTGCATCCATTTTGCAGTTTGAAAAAATTATTGAGAAAAAGAAAAACTGCTTATACCTTTTAACATAATCTCTGAATAACTGAGTTTTAAAAAAATATTTATCTTATTGTTTGAGAGAAGGGGGGACAGAGAGAGAAGGAGAAAGAGAGAAGGGGGAAGGGCCCAGAGCAGTCTCCATAGTTGTACATTATTAGTTACAACATGGTGTCATTCCACACAAGTGGATGTGGGGCTTTTCGGGGTGGTGACCGAACCAGGGCCTCCTGCCTGGGAGGTGGGAACCTTTGCCAGTTGTGCTGAGGTTCATCATGAGGGGTTGCACGGGTGTGGGCTGGTAATCAAACCCTGTACCTTGCGATTGCGAGGCAAGCACTCAACTGCTGAGCTATCCTGGCATCCCCCGAATGAATAACTGAGTTTCTAAGGATCAATTTGAGGTCTGACATACCTTCAGAAAAATACACGGTTCACAAGTGTACATAGTTCAGTGACTGTTCGTGAACGGACCACACCCAGATCAAGAAACAGCAGCTGCCCCTCACCCTGTCCCTTACTGTCATTTCCAAACTTCTAGGACTCCCCCTACCAGACTACCTGTGCCAAAGCTCAGTGAGGCCTCCTGTTGAATTTCATATCTCCGTATGTGATCTTTTGTGTCTGGCTTCTTTCTGTTAACATTAAGTATGTGTGCCCTCATGGACCAATGGAATAGAATTGAAAACCCAGAAATAAGCCCACAAATTTATG
>PVKE010008097.1:34665-48821 GCA_004027555.1 Craseonycteris thonglongyai | reverse complement strand
CTGTCTGATTGTTACCAACCAATGTCACCCCATTAAATTTAACAATAAAATATAATAATAATAAAAAAAAGGAGATATGTGAAAAATGCTCTCAAGAAAGAGTTCAATTTTTGCAGAGGCATGTCTGATTTTAATTAATAGAAAACTTAGGGGGAAGCTGGGATGGCTCAGCGGGTTGAGTGCTTGCTTTGCAGCCCTGGCGACCAAAGATTAAATCCTGGTCTCAAAACCCATGTGGACCCTTATGCTGAACTCAGGTGTGCTTCCCATGTGGGGGGCACCCAGCGCAGTTTCTGCCCTGTGCGGCCCCCGCCCACCTCTGTGAAATGAAACCATGTTGAAAACTGATGATGTACAACTATGGAGACTGCTCTGGGCCCTCCCCCTTCTCTCTGTTTCTTTCTGTCTCTGTCAGAAACAAGAAAATAAATCTTTTAAAAAAAAGAAAAATTAGCCCTTTCAATCACAAAGTTTCTAGTGGAACAAAAGCATTTGGTTAACATATAGAACTTGGTGAAAACTACATTCATTAGTACAAAGTTTTAACTTCTTGCAATAAACAAAGAGAATTTAGTTAATTATATGCAAATAAGCCTCACTAACAAACACCTAAATAACTCAGCCTTGTCTTCATTAAGCTAGAAGATATAGTACATTTCTCAGGGAATTAGACAAGGAATATTAATCAAAGATGCTTGTAAGTCCTAATGAGTTTATTGATTGTTGACCTTGATGCTATAACCAGCAGCAGAAACCCCAGTGACAAGAGTTATTTGAGTAAGCAAATGCCAATCTTCAAAATTCAGAATTAAATTGGGTCATTTTTGTGATATCCTGCCTGAAGCTTTTTATACAAACATTTTTGTGTGTGGAGAGAAAACCTATATAGAATGTTGTCTTTATTGTCTGCCGTACACCAAGAATCATGAGCAATTTCTATTTTGCGGAGGTCTGGAGAGCACTTGTGGCTGTGGGAACGAGAGGGAAGTCACTCTGTGAGTCAAGGGTGGAAAAAAGGGCAGGAGACAGATAGAAGGCAAAGAATTGAGTAGCAAAACTGAATTTCTTCATTACTAGCAATTGACCTTGAAGTTGATTTCTCGCCTTGCTTACAAAGTCTTAGATTTCAATAGCTTCTTTTCATTTCCCCTTGGCTAAAGTGGCTGGAGTGTATATCCCATCACTAATTGTGCTTAATGTTATCTAAGTGCTTTCAACACCACCAGCCATTCCTAAAACATGGCTGTCTTTCTGTATGGTAGTTGCTTGGTTACTTTTCTGTAATAAAACACTCCGTTCTCCACTGGCTGATGACTCGATCGAAAGTTTTAAAGTGTAATTTAGCCCTTGTTATTTTCCATTTTAAACCTCTCGATTGGGCCTTTATTCCTTTCCTTGATACTATTGATTTATTTCAATTAAGATGCCCCATGTTCAAGCACCACAATTAGCTACTGTCACTATTGATTCCCGTCCTCAGGGATTTGTACACGGTTTCAAAGTTGACCACTGACAGTTTAGCACTAGTCCATTAGGGCTGAATGAAAAGTGAAGGCAGCAAGAATCTTCTAGCAAAAAAATTCCATAATAATGATAAAAAGAGCAACTACAGATAAAGTACTTATTATATAGTAGAGGGTATTCTTTAAACTTTATACATGTTAACTGTTGTCATTGTCACAACAATCCGATAAGGTGGGACTCTTATTATCCTCATGTTGCCAGGGAGGTGGAGAGGTTAACTGCATAATTTACTGAAGTACTGAGTAATGGAAACAGGCTGTCAGGATCCAAGCAAAGGCAGTCTGGGTTCAGAATCTACCTCTTTCACAGGACCACCTATGGGCCCTCCAATAATAGTAAAAAAGTAACATTATAATACTATTAATAATGGCTTTCTGTTCTGATAAAATAAGCTTCTTATCACATGCCATTATAATGAGATTCTTTTAACTATGTTTCTTTTTCTGATCTTAAAAAAAAAAAAATCTTCAAATTTAGTCCAAAGGCTATTGGTAAGTGCTGGCCAGAGAGGGAGCAGAGATAACTATATGTTGTTTTTACAAAAGAATGATTAACAAACCGCCTTAATATTGCCTTAGCAGGTCAACATCCATCAAACAGGATACATAGGGCTATAGGATTATAGGTTCACATTTGCCAATTACTAGTATGAGCTCTTAATAATAAGACTCCTGCTATGTTTATTACTCTTTAAATAAAATGCTCAGGAGTTGAATAAAGCAACCTGGAATTTTCTGTTTTTAAACCTGGTTATAATTTTTCTGAAATTTATAAATTACACACAAAACAGATTAAGGGGCCAAAAACCTTGAGATCAAAAACCAGGAATGTTGTTGCTGTTTTGATAAAGAAAGGATAGAGTAATGGTTAGGAACTCAGGCACCAGAGTCAGATTAAACCTGGTTTCAAGTCCTAGTCATAGGACTTAATTAGTTGAAAGTTTTGAACAGATTGCCTAAATCCTCTAAGCCTCTGTAAAATAAGGATAACCATCATATCTAACTCAAGGTGGCTGTAAGGTTAAAATGACATAAACCTTGTAAGGGCTTAGCATAGAGCCCAGTGCAAAACAAATGATCAACAGATGCTAACACCTGTTGTGTCATCTTCTTGACACTAGCTAAGCATGCTCACATCTTGTCAGATATAATGGTGTTCACATTCGTCTTAAAAACCTCAAGGGAAGAAAATAGTTTCTATCACAGCTTGTCTTTCCTTCCTGTGGATCAATTTGCCCAACTCCATCACCAAGTTCTCCTCTGATGAGCCAATGCTTAAAATGTCTTTGCTGCCAGTCATATCTCTGTGTGTGATTTACTCCTCAACACTTAGATGGCCCATGCCCAGATCCATAGGTAGAATGAGCAAGTATTGCATGTTTACACTGTGTTCTGCACAATGTTACCATTTTCATTATTATAGTTATAGTTAGACTTAAAAACAACATTTTGAAAACAAGCTATATTAATGTCCTTTTACAGATGAGGAAATTGATGCTTAAAGACGTTTAGGGGTATGCCTTAGGTCTCTCAGCAAGTAAGTAGACTTCTAACACAGGTTTAGGCTCTAGAGGTGTTGAACTTACTAACCACTATCTTTAAATTCTTATAGTCTTCAGATTCTTTGGAAATATTACCCAAGCTTATTGGAAGAACAACTCATTTAATCCATTAATCGGTGCACAAAATTAGCAAGCATTTAAGAGCCATCTTAAATAAAGCCATTTTATAAAAAGTGTTCATTTTTAAGGAGAAATTGTGTTCAATGGAAATTTTAAAGCATCAATAGAAAAATTATTAAATGGAAAATTTAAAAATATCTCAATTTGTATAAGCTGTTCTCATATTATCATGTAACAGGAGACTCAGAAAAATGGAAGTCTGTGCCTTGGTTTCTCTCGACCAGGAGAGATGCTGATTATAAGATCAGCCGATATTCTTTGGAAACTTGTTTCAGTCTGTATTTTCAGCTAATGCTTTTTTCTCATTTATTAATAATGTTCTTTGCTAATGCCAGTGTCTCAGCTTTCCTAAACAAAAATGGCTGAAAGATGCCATTCGCACTTAGGCTCCGGAGGCAGGCATAGTGCTGGGGAGAGGATAAGCCAGAGCCTCCAAGGGCAGGGCAAAGTTAGACAGTGCCTGTCAATCACAGGGACCAAATGTGAAGTATTTCTAAATAGCGTTTTTGCCAACTCAAACTTAGATGACTGGGCATTTTAGTTTTCATGAGGAAGGCCGCTATATTCCTTACACCACAAGCGCCTTTCATTCTCCGAGGCCCCTGCTTGGACAAGATTAATTCTAGCCGCTCCGTTTGGCAGAGATGTGGCTCTTTCTAAGTGCTGTCTGTGTCTGTGTGACCACAGGGAGCGCCAACCAGGGTAATATCCTGCTCCGTGTTTCCCTGACTGCCCAGCAGTGAGTTAACATGAGAATCTCCTCTCTGAACTTACAGGTAAACTGGAAACCTTCTACAGCCTATATTCCTTCTTTAAGCCTGTCACACAACGCTGGCACTAGAAAAGACCGAATCTGCATAATGCGCATATAATTGGGCTCTTCTACAGGTTTGAGACTAGCAATGGAGCTAGTTGAGAGGTGGGGTGGACATCAGTAAAGTGATGAAGTCTGGCTTTGGGGAAGCATTTGTCACAGTCAAGGCCGGATGGAAGGAGAGCTTCTGCACTGATCCTGGAACAAGCTGAGCAGGGTGTAGCTCCGTATCTGCATCCCCCACACCACAGACTGGCTCCCCCCTGAAGTGCTGGGCTCCTGCGGCTGCAGGATAAGGCCACTTCTTGTCTGCATACAATGCCTCAGTGCCTTTTCCATAGAAGGGAGACAGTTCTCAGCTCAGAGAACGCTGGTGTTATCTGCTGGCCTACAGCGTGTCATTACATGAGCACCCTTGCTGAGGGTATGAAGGAGAGAGGGTGAGGAGGACGGATAGAAGTGATGTAAACTAATGAATAAAAATGAAGCTTTCTGACTCAGTGCATGCACCTGCCTAAGGTCAGATGAGGTTTTAAAAGTAGGTAAGACAGGCAATGGCCCACTGGGAGAATTCCCTTAGGAGTGAAGTCAGAAGGTAACTTACTCATCTCTTCACCCCCAAGACATCACTCATAGTCAAAAGGCTTTCACACAGGTATTTGAAAGGATCTGAAATAAACTCTTTCTTGTTTATGGAGGGATTACAGAGCTTCCTCAATTCAATTGTCTTTGAAGTCAGTATGTATGAAAAGCCTGCTCCTAAATGAACATCCCCGCCAAACCCACCTGGACCCCCATTCAGCTACACTGAATCAGAATGTCTGGGTGGGTCCCACAAGCACAGCCCTCCCTCCCTGCACACCCTGGGTATCCCTTAGGCATGCTGATGTTTGAGAGGCATTGCTTGACCTTCCAGGGGAGTATATCTCATCTGGATCTCCTCATTCACATCCTGAGTAAATTGTTTCTTTTCTTTTCTTTCTTTCCTTTTTTTTTTTTTTTTTTTTTTTTTTTTTTTTTTTTTTTTTTTTTTTTTTTTTTTTAACCAGCTGGTATTGTTTTCAGAGTCTTTGCACCCTGAAATTGTTTGACTGCATTTGGGTCCGTTCAGTTTTCCTTTTCCACACTATGATTTCAATTGTGCCTCTAATTCTAAGGTTTGCCCATGAATTTCAGGACTCCCCTCTCAGGGCCCAGGACACACTCCACAGGAGCTGCCTATAGGGGCACCTCGATTTTTCACTATTATTACTTTAAGTCATAAGAACTTTTCAATAATAAAGACAATCTCTATCCCGCTAAAAAGACATTCTCATTAATGGTGAGCAATTTAGCAATATTTATTAAACAAGATTTTTAACTGTATTTAATTATGCAGCAAATAAATTACCAGTGATAGACACTAAGATAGATAGATATTCATTGTGGCATTATTCAATCTATAATGTTAAAAATTTGAAAGCAACTTAAATATCTATTAAATTTTTATACTCCAAATAAAGTAATGCTATTATTATCCAAGTGTCTTTACTATGTAATAAGAAAAATAGTGTTAAATATGATTTTTAATTTGGGCTCTAAAGCTTTTGTCCCCAAACCTACCTGTGACCCTAAAAATATGAGAGAGATACTGAAAAAAAGAAGAAAGGAAGGAAGGAAGGAAGGAAGGAATCCTCCTGATATTTTTATGCCCTGGAACCCTGAAAATACCTACAAGGCTGCCTAAGGCCCAATTTGTGTAAGCACATCACATAGTGATTCCCCTTTTATAAGGTATACCATTTCTTCACAAAATGTTTAATGTTTTGTATCCATAAATTTTCAGTGTGAACTTGCCTTTCAGTCCCTTGAATCTGACCGTGTATCTTGTTTTTAGCCAACACAAATCTAGTAAATATGGTATAAACAGAGTCAGAGTCAGTCTCACTCTCTGTCTTTCTCACACACACACATATACACACACACACCCTCTCTATAAGTGTGTATATATGCATATATCCTATTATATATACAAGGTCTGACAATTAACTTCATGAACTCATCCTAGAAAAAGTGCTACATACCTCATTGCTGAATCTCACTGTGGTCACCTTGGAAGTCCTCCCCTTGGGAAGTTATGCACCAATGCCAGAGCCTAGTCCACCCTTCAGAGCAATTTTTGAATGCTTTCTGGAATGGCCATCAGAGTCATCGTCATATTACCCTTGATGTCCTAAATGTCATCAAAATATCTTTCTTTCAATATTTTCTTTATCTTAGGGTAAAGAAAAAAGTCACTGGGGGCCAGATCAAGTGAGTAAGGAGGGTGTTTCAATACAGTTATTTGTTGACTGGCTAAAAGCTCCCTCACAGACAGTACTGTGTGGCTTGGTACATTGCTGTGATGCAAGAGCCATGAATTGTTGGTGAAAAGTTCAGGTTGTTTTCTGTCTAACTTTTTCATGCAGCCTTTTTGGCACCTCTAGGTAGTCAATTTAGTTGACTGTTCAGTTCGTACAAATTCATGAACAATCCTTCTGATATAAAAAAAAGCTAGTAACATTGTTTTGACTCTTGATTTGGACTGATGGAACTTTTTGGTCATAGAGAATTGACTGACTTCCATTGTGCATTTTGATGTTCTGTTTCAGTGTTGTATCGTTATACCTATGTTTGATCACCAGCGATAACCTGCCCCAAATCATTATCTTGCCTCTCTAAAAGGTTTTGGCACACTCAAGCTCTGACATTCTAGTGACAGCACACAAAAACACACAGCAACAAATATGAATGCCACTAAGCAAAACACCTCCACACATCGACATGAACACTGCTGTGAAACACTAATATACCAAGGTTACGAAACCTTATCAAGTTGTTTGGACAGTGCCACCAATGTGAGTACACAGTGGCAAGTTTGTGAACTCAATTGTCAGACCTTGTACATGTAATAGGAGAAAGTGGAAAAGGGTAGACTAAATGGATAAAAAGTTCAAATGGAATTATGCTATTGTTAGGATGGAATGAAATAAAGGAGCATAAAACCTAAGAGATGGTGGTCATAGATCTATCTGAAATTGAGATTTTTGGAGAGATGGTAAAGTCATTATTGGTAATGTCTAAGCAAGGAATATAGGAGTAGATGGCTGAGGTAGAGTAGTAAAAAGTGTGAGAGCCCAGGACTTACACTGGAAGATCTCCATAACTGTCAACATCACTAAGAATTATTCCAAAGTAGTGGTCAAAAGAAAAAGAGTAAGCCTGGTCCCAAAACTGGAAGGCCAGTAGATGATAGTAATCAAAGATGGTAGCAGTTAGTTAGGTACGTCAAGCTTTTGACAACAACAGGGGTTCTTTGAAGAAGAATGTTTTGGAGATGACAGAGTCAAGAAGCATTCTTATTTGTGGGACTTGTGGTGTAAGGAGTATGGTGATAAACAGTGACACTTCATAGAGCTGCAAGGGAAGCAGTGGATTCAGGATAGGGGCACCATTCTATATACAGCAAGAACAAAACAGGCCAATAACCGAAGAAGTTAAAGAGACAGGAAAATTTTGTGGTGACAGATTATGAGATCTTGAGGGTTTTGAGGAACCAAGGAAAAGCATGGAATTGAATTAAAGTGAGGGATATACATATTTATATGGGAAAAAAATCCAACTAGGTGTAGAAACTGGGAACTTGAGATTTCTAGTGGTGACAGAGGTAAACAAGGATATAAAAAAATGATTGTTTATTTTCAAGCAATTTATCAGAGGAAGAAGAAAATTTCTAATAATACCCTCTCCCTGAGTTTGGCCTGGTCTGGGTTAGTGCTTTACCAGGAATAAGTATAAAACTCATTATTTCTTAACACATGTTATCATATAGCCAACAAAAACATGTGAATCCTAAAGGTTCTGTATAAATTTAGGATGTATTCATTTTTAAGAAAGCACCCTAAGTTGTTTCTTCAGAAATGAGTCTGTGGCCATTGTAGTTATAATGCTACCTTGGATTCTGGAGAAGAGCTGAGTCTTGATGATTTAGATCAGCAGTTCCCTAATTAGAAAACATTAAGCTTTCTGTTCTCTTCTTCTTCTTTTTCTTCTTTTTTTTTTTTTTTGATGAGTCAGTTTCCTTGCATGAGGGTAAGGCAACAGGAACAAATTGGCCATTAACAAGGTTCTTCAGCAAAATATATCTGATGTGCTTCATGCAGTCTTTGAAATTTAAAAAGGAACTAGATAATTGGGCTGTGGAGTCTTTATACCTCCTCTGCCCCTCCTACCTAACATACTCATTTTCAAATGTCAATGTTAATACTTTTCCACCTGAACTTGCTAAAATGGTGCAGAATGATTATAACCTTATCAATAAAATCAGAATTAACAAAAAGAAAAAGCACTGCAAGATTTAATTTTCAGATCCCATGAATTTCTATTGATTTGGGAGTATACAGCCAGGAGTAGCGAGAAAGTAATCAGCAACTTGTATCAAGGATGCCTATTTCAAATGCCTTTGTGTTCCAAAGCTGTTACAGTACAGAAAAATAGGTAACCTCGCTGATAGAAAAATTTGTGAGAATCTTCCTAGGTATTTTATTTTCCTAAAATCTGTTTTAGATGTGAGAATAAGAAGTAGTGATAATCTAGCAAAGCTGTGAATGTATATACTTTTTAAAACTGTAAGTGAAGCTATGAAGCGGGGAAAAAAATAGATCATATTCAAAATGACCTTGCACAAAAACTTCTAAAGAAGAGAAATTTTTTCTTGTAATTATATCTTAGAATTTACCTTTTGGGGTTTAAAATGTCTAATTACCGGTACCAGAATTAAATGATAACAACTAAAGAAAGAACTATTGTAAAAAAGAGTTTTGTCTATAGATGTTGAATATTTCCATGTGTGTCTGCTCTTTTATGTTGGATTAGAGCAAAAGTATATACGTAAACTTAGAGAACCAAACCAGTAAGTAGGATTACACAAATAATTGCTTTAAATGTGGTATTTACTCAATATTCTCTAGAATATCTAATTGAGATATTTTTATTTCTAGATCTAGAATAAGTGGAATGAAGTGTAGAAATAAATTATAGTGATGTTTTCTTACTCACCAGAGCCACACAAGTAGAATACATAGTCAGCAAAACATGGTGTCCACCAGTAGAGACCTTATCCTGCCCTTGCAGAGGGAATGTACACATAGGAATTTAAAAGTTGCTCATAGGAGTTCTTACAGATCAATGTTGCCCAAGGTAAATTGGAGGAGACTATGGTCCAGATGGGAGGTGGCCTTAAATGAGTGAAGGGACATGATCCCCGAGAAGATGATTTTGGTTGTAAGATTTTGGAGAATGCAGAACCAGACAATGAAATCCTCAAGTAAAAGATATATCACTGTTTATGCTCAAATAGCAAAGATATTATACATTGGTAGGCTTGGATTTGACAAAATGAAAACTTTTTCTCATTGACTTAGTAAGTTACTTTAAAAATGCTATATATATTTTTTCATTTCATTTGCCAGATCTAAGAAAATCAAAATTTGTCAGTAGTCTCCCTTTAGAAAAGTAGTGTCTATGGATTATGTTCTTACAGTCTTTTGTTTAATAGTATTTTGAACTCCAAAATAAAAGAAAATAAAAAATAATAATTTGGATATAGTTCTTGGTAGTTATAAATTTTTTGAATTGCTCTTGGACCTATATACCTAGTTAAAATTCCCCATAGTGCTACTCTGTAATGCATATTTCCTATTAAAAAAATCACAATGAAACACACAAATTTATCTCCCTGGGAATTAACATTTTAGGATTTATAAAGTAAGATTCATATTAATTAATATATGTCCTCCTAGTAATTTTTTTAATGAAGAATGTGAAATAATACAAAAATAAAATGGTATATATGAACCCCCCCATATGTCCATCACCCAGCTTCAGCAATTAGGAACTCATGGTGAATTGTGTTGAATCTATGCCCCACCTACCATTTCCTCTCCCATATTATTTTGAAGTAAATCTTATCTACCATATACTTTTATTCATAAATATTTCAGCATGTATCTCTAAAAGATAAGGACCTTTTTTAGATTTAACAATGCCACTGTCACACCAAAAATAATTTAATAATTATTTTTTAATATAATCAAATTTACAACTAGTGTTGAATTTTTCACCTGTCGTACAGAAGTATTACTTATTTTTGCTCTTCATTAGAATCAGGATTCAAATAATGTCAGTGCATTGGGATTGACTGATACGTATTTTAAGTCTTTTTTTAGTCTGTATTTTCTCTCTCTTTCTTCTTCCCCTCAATTACAATTTGTCACATAAACTGGATAGTTTTTCTTGAGGAGTATTACAAAGCTAAGATTTTGTTGACTGACTTCCCATGGTATAGTTTAACGTGCTCTTCTGTCCCCTGTATTTCCTATAAGTTGGCAGTTGTGTCTAGAAGCTTGGTCAGATCTAGATCAGATTTTAAGTTTTGGTATCTTTTTTAAAGACTATTTCATAAGGGATGTGTCTTTTTTTTTAAATTATTTTTTCATTTAGATATAGTCAGTCTTTGATGTTGAATGCCTAGTCTCATTTCTTGATTAGATATTCAAAATGGTGGTATTTTAATATGAACACTCCTTCTTATTCATTACTTCTCCCTCTCTATTTGGTTACTAAGTGAGAAAAGTTATATACAAAAGATAAATACTTAATTATTTCCCTTTATTTAGCAGTTTCAAAATAACTGGCTTCTACGATCTTTTAATGACAACCAATTATGTTCTTATTTTGATCCCAGATGTAAACATATTTGATGTGTTTCATTTGATTACTGTTATTGTCTTTATTAACTTTCTACACCATTGACCCATGTGAGCCTCTTTAACTTCAGTAATGTGTGATTGTGACTTAACTCTTGCTAATCAGTATGATAGGTAGTGAAGTTAAGCATTTTTTCATGTATCTGTTGGCCATTTGTATGTCTTCATGGGAGAAATGTCTTTTTTGGTCTTCTGCCCATTTTTTAATTGGATTGTTCTTTTGTTGTTGTTGAGTTGTATGAGTTCTTTGGGCATCAACTATATGGTGATGGAAAGAGAACTGACTCTGGATGCTTAGCACACAATGCAACACATAGATAATGTAATGTAGAATTGTATGCCTGGAACCTATGTAATTTTTACCAAGCAATGTCACCCTAATATATTGTAATTAAAAAAAAAAGATGAAAAAGCTCTCCAACCTGGCCTCTTTCCTAGTAAATAATATTTACTAAAGACAAAGGTTCTTTTTTTTTAATGTTGTTTTTTTTTAAATTGTTTTTGACAGAGAGAGAGAGAGAGAGAGAGATACAGAGGCAGAGAGAGAACTGAACTGGGGGCACTCCCCAGTTCAGCACATGGGTCCACACGGGCCAGGGCCAGGATTTGGTCCTCAGTCCCCAGTGCTTAACCCCCTGAACCATCCCGGCTTCCCTTGAGACAAAGGTTCTGACTCAAAGAATTCTTATAAACTTCAAAGACAAAACTGGCCTGACTTGGTAGGATTTGCTGCACTGCAGATGAGGGTTATATCCTCAAACACTTCCCCCTCTCAGAGAACCAAAATATGTAGGACTCCCCAATCCTCTTTGACATTTCTTAGCAGGGGTAAGAAGAGGAACAAAAAGAGAAAAGAGAGAACACTGGCAAAAGCATTCTTTCAAATGCATGTTTAATCTCCACCACTTGGATATTTTATGTCAGGCACTGTAATTTCTCTCATATTATCCTATGGGCAGGGTTATAGGGGATGATGGTAGATATTCCAGTCTTTACAAACTAATGTTCTTTCTCACTGAAGATTATTGTCTGGGTGCCCACCCTGAGGATAGACTAGCACTATTTAGAGAGAATCATATGAAATGAAAGTCCCTGTCCCTGACTTCATAAAACATATGGTTGGTTAGAGAATGTGCATACATATACTTCAGACACCCTTTAACCCCCGCTATGTTAAAGACAAGTTACTGAAGTCAAGTTTTATAATTAAATTATTTGCATTAAATTGGAGACTAGGTAGGGAAAAATCACGGCTTTTTTAACTAAAACTATAATAAATGACAACTCCAAATTGTGGTATGCACACTGGTTTTGAGATACATTGACAGAGAACAAGATTGAGCCCCCTAAAATCTTAATTCAAGTCTTGGTTCTATCCCCAAATAGCTGTGTGACCTTGAGCCAACCCAAGTCTCTTTCCTTGGCCTAAGATTGTCACCTAGGGAGACACAGATTACATTTTTACATTCTTTGAATTCTGAAAGTGGGATTCATGCTGCCAGAAGACAATGAGTGTAAGTCAATATCCATGCTACCGCATTCCATTAAGGTCTTTCACGCCACTGATTTACTACCTTCCCGAATTAGGGCTGCGAGTGGGAGGGGGAATCATTCCTTCACAGTTTAGATGCAATTTAGGATCCCTTTGCGTACTACAATATTCTAAGATGATTAAATTTTAAATAATGTTAATGGGTAAAATTAAGGATCTCAGAATAATTAGACAACTATATCAGAACTTGGTCCTCATTATTTCTTTAGGAGAAGCACAGATAAGGGTCCCCAAAGGAAGAGCTAACCTTCAACTTCATCTCTGCTTATGCAACATTTCAAGATTTTAAATAGATCGAAAATGCAAGTGGAAAGACTATTTTTATCTTCCATTACCATGTGTGAAACCAGACACCATTTTAAATAGAAAACCTGCTTTGGAATTCTGTTTGCTGGCTGTGGATGCTGATTATTTCTCTGCGGATAGAATTTTATTTCAAGTATAAGAAAAATAATGCTCACAGGCATTAATGAGTATGCCCATATGGGAATGATGAAGACCCCTGTTATATCTGGGCCATAGGCTGCCCAGAGTCCAGGCTAGGCCCTCCTAAGTCTGAGTTTGAGATTCCAGGCTGAAGCTTGTGGTAATTGAGTTGAGACAAGACATTGGAAATGACCTCAGCTGTACTATTACAAATGAGTTTAATTGGAACATTTTGTTGTAGGGCAAAAGCAAATAAAAGATTGTAATATGTTTCAATTATAGCGATTAGTTCTCTTGAAAGAAAGGTTTCATATGCAATAATTTCATCCTATGTTCCATTTGCTTCTCTGAGCTCTTAGGAAAGCCAATCCAATGTCAAGTTTTGTTGCTATCAATAAAGGGAATTAAATTTTACTGTTATATAGATGACAATGCACCATTTTACTGCAGTAAATATTTACCTAAGTTATGAATGGAGGCAATGGCTTAGATTTTTTCTCTTAGCAATAGTCCTCAACCTATGTTGCACAAAATAATTTACTTGGATAAAGGAAAAATATATTAGAATTTATTTGTATGTATTTTTATCAAATAATAAAAGGTAAGCTTTACTAGTATTTCTATTGCTTCTGTTGTTGCTGTTGTGGTTACTCACAATTTGTAGTAAGTAATGTCCTCTTAGAAGTGGTGACTTTAAAAGTCAAGTGGTTTAATAAAAGCACCCTAAAATCCTCATTTATTTTCAGTGTTTTGCAGCTTAATCTATTTATATTTATAGAGTTAAGACAGTTGATAGAAAAATTAACTTATTTTACTAACTCTCACAAAATATCTAACTAGCTCAAACAGTTCATAGGAAAGCATTGTGGACTGAAAATATATATATATTCATGAGATAAGCTTGAAGCAGACAAGAGAATGGCAAAGTATACTTCCCGTATATTTAGTGAGTCCTCTCTTTATCTTTGGGCCTAAAGTATGACAACTTCACCTTATTCTCTACTATTCCAAATCTAACTTTTCTTTGCTACCTACTTCCACTGCCATCTTGTCCATGAGAGTTGAACTGATTATAGACTTCCATAGATTGTTATCACTTTTGTTAAACTTAGAGAAAAAGCCATTGTTTTTGTTCCTTTTGCAATTAAATATGCATGACCTCATGATAGCTCTTGTACTACTGCTCAAGCTTAAATGATTGTCTCCTTTCTTCAGTAGTACAATGGAAGATAGGAGTTTTGTGTTCTCCCATAGAAAACTGTGTGTCCAGTAGAACTTTCTGCAATAAAGAAATGTTTTAAATCTGCAGTGTTCTACATAGTGACCATTGGCCACAGGTGGCTTATTGATTGATTGATTGATTGATTGATTTTT
>PVKE010008097.1:0-34565 GCA_004027555.1 Craseonycteris thonglongyai | reverse complement strand
TCAGGGCTTCAAAGCAAGCGCTTTACCCGCTGAGCCATCCCAGCTTTCCCAAGGTGGCTTATTAAGCACCTGAAAAATCACTAGTACAACTGAGCTTTTATTTTTTTTTAATAATTTAAATATAACTAGGTTCCAGTCCTAGTAGCTATCATATTAGACAGTCCAGCTCTAAAACATGTGACATGGTCTCCTGAATACTGTAAGTGTTCACTGTTTTCTTCAAAGATGACGACTCATCCTGTTATTCCCTGTGCCTCAATGATCCCCTTATTGAAAGTTTGCTATCACTTATTAGTAAGTTTATTTTCTTAATTGAAAGGTGCTTTGCTGCCAAGTCATTGAACAATTTAGGAACAAGGTGTCTTACTTTGTCACAGAGATTTTACCACATTCAGTTCTAAATGGTCTACACTATGACTTGGGGTGGAAATGCTTAACTCTAAGATTTCTTTTCTTTTAGTCCTGAATCCCCTTTTACACATGTTGAACTTGCCAAGGCATTTTAATATCTACCTCAATAGAAATGCTTAATTGGACATAAAAATATGGAGCAGCTACCCACAAACAATTTACACACAGTACTTTTTTATGACATCATGACTCAGTTCAGAATATCTGCAACTTATTCAGAATAAATTGCTACATTAAAATTTTATACCAATTGACTCATCAAAACAACAAGCGCACATGTCAGTGAAATTAGAGCATAAAGAGAAAGAACCCCAAGCAAGAGAGGACATAAAAGAATTTCATTTTAATTTTTCATAAGTAAAAATGTATATATATATATATATATATATATATATATATACACACACACACAAAGGAAAATTTTGGGTTTAAATAAATGAAAACGCTAACAGTAGTTTTGTTCACAGGGTAGAATTTCTAGAGGGTAGATTTGTACATATTCATGTATTTAAAGTGCACTAACGTACAAATCAAATATATCTTGCATGTGTAAAAAAATACTCAAAAATAATATATTTATATTTATAGTCTCATACTTTTGTTATATATCTCAAAATATTAGTAATTTAGTTATACGACATTTTGCATTTTACTTATTGTGATTTTAAAGGCCACACTTTAGACACTTGCCTATAAAAACCTAAGTCAAGCTCATATTCATTTTCACAACACATCTGAAGTTGGTCTTTTCATTTGAGTATATTGCTGAATATGTCTGTCATGACTTTTTGCTATAGCACAGATTCACCATTATTTAAATTCTTAGTCCAGTTTCTAATTTAACAAATCTATGAATCTCAGATAATTTCTGGTCACTTATCTTTAGCAGCTTTCTTATGCTTGTGCCTCCCATTGAATCACTGGGTTCAATATTGTAAACTGACCTTCTACTGTCCATATTACTCTCATGACCAGTTCCTTCATTAGCAGGGAGGATTGAAAGAGAATCATGGCCCAAACGAAACTTCAATAGTGAGATGGTCTAGAGAAAAATACAAGGAACTGAGGGTCTGAGTAATGTACCAGTTATGCTACTATCAAATTTATCCATCAGTTTACTCAGTAAGTTAACATTTACAAAGTGCATATTATGTATAGCAGGATAGGTAGGTATCTGTGATGTGGAAGTAAGTGGTAAAGACTGTGTCTGTCCAGTTGTTTCACATTGGGGAAGCCTTTACTCCCCACCTCCACAAATTTAGCTCTCTTCTGAAGGGATGGGAGGCTCTCAAACATCCTATTTAGCTCTCTATCTTGTGGATTTACAGCCTTTTATCACTTCATTAACTCCGAAACAGAAGACTATGGCCGAGCCCACTCTAAAACCAAAAAACAGAATTTTGAGAAAAGAGAAGAGGCAGATGAATGTGAACTGAGAAGTTTTCAGTACTGCTATGGGCTCTGTGAGAATCCTCTGACATCTCTAGTAATATGTGCAGCAATGGTAATTACATTTCTGTTAATAACCTCATAAGTGTTTTTACTATCTCTCCTTGAAATCTTAGGCATTGTTGAGTCAATGTAAAAAGAAAAAGAAAAAAAAAGGACAGGAAAGTATAACATGCTATTTGGTATCTGGCTAGGAAAGTGGTCAACATTATTCAGGAATGGGGTCACTTACTGTGTTTATTACTGCTTAAACATTCTTCTTTACCAGAATACAATGGCTTCAATTTCACACAGATACCTAAAACTGTGTCTCTATTGTTCATACATTTAGATAAAACCTTCAGTTTTATTCCTCAGAATGTCCATATGATTGAAAGTATGGTTCCCACATAATCATTAAATGAATTTCTCCTTGCCAGGATATCATTAAGAGACCTACATAGCCTGTGTTGCAGTGTTAAGAGTTCATGGTCATATACACGTATCTCAAGGGATCAGGTTAATGGTTTGAGATGTTATGATATTGAGCAAGATGGGGAATGAGGAAATAGAATTACAAAAAATAAGAGAAATATTGTGTGGTCAGGTAATCTAGTCCCATTAAGAAGCAACTATAATAAGTATACTATCTAAGATTTAAAAGAAAATGCAATGAGAAATATCTTCCCATGCCTCATCTATAATTAATTTGTGCTTTGCTCATATGAGGTTGAAAGTATTAAGGGACCTGCCATCCTTAAACAGTTTGATAAGTGGAGCCTGGTGTGCAGAATGGGGACAACAGTTAGCAGAGTTGTTCCTTACAAGGCAGCTGTTTATTATGGACACATCTTTGGGGAGGTTACTGCCTAGAGAGAATTTTCAGGACATTTTGCTTTATGCTGTGATGTGTAATATCTCTTTGATGCATAATTTCCCTTTGATGCCCCCTACAGAAAATCTTCAGTAAAGATGAACACGACATTTTCAAATCTTTTGGACTTGTTATGTGACCATTTGTTTGTATCACTGTGCTGAGACCAGGCCATTCTATGGTAGTGTAAAATGAATCACTTTTATTTAGATTACACATTAATATTGGTGAGGTGGAACAATGAAGAAGACATCGCAGTAACTGGCTTTTGAGTCTACTATGCAAAAATTGCAAAATATCTTTCCTATTACCCTCTGAACACTAATGATTTTTCATCTGAAATTACATGCAACCAATTCAGAAGACTGATTTTATTATTACCACCTGTTCCTGGGGTGTATTGGAGACTGCTTCTGTGCCCCATATCCAATAATTTCAGATCATTCCTGACCAACTTACATGTCTCTCTCTACCCCATCCCCAATGGAGGGTCAAAGTATTTATCAATATCATCATCATTATTACTAATTTTAATAGCATGAAATTAAATAGTATGAAAGGATACTAATTAAGAACATTTAATTTCAAGGGAAAACAGATCTGGCTGCATTTTAGATTTGATAAACTATTTGCTTAGGTATTTGATATTATTCAACTTGTTTAGAAGATTCCAGACAACACTATATTGTCATTTCAAACTTTCCTTCTGTAGTAAGTACACCATTATTTTTGTCAGCCTTTTTGTCAACTCAATGAAAATAGATTTTTTATCACTTTGGAGAGCTAATTGCTATATTGTCCCCTCATCAACCATTTGTTGTTGTTGTTGTTGTTGTTTTTAATATCCTCAGAAGCCTGAATAATTATGACAGACTCTCCATCAAAACTTTTCCCTTAGAAAGAAAATTCAGACAGATTCTCCACAAAAAATTTTGACTTAAGAAGACATGACATAGTGCAAGGTGGGTGTTCATAATCAGCAATAACCTGGATCTGAGTAACCAATTCAATATGGGGTTGTAGGGAGCAAGCCAAGAGATTAGCCAGGAGGGTGGGTGAGGAAATGAAGATAATTGATGTAATATTGGAAAAGTGAGGAGCAGGTAGTTTTGAGCAAACACTAGAAGAAATGGAGAACTGGATAAATTCTATGAACCAAACAATATCACATTGTGATGGCTTTTGTTTCAGAGATGCCTATAATCTTGGAGCAAGTCTTGCAAAAAAATTTAAAGAATCTTCACTAAACATGAAAACACTACTCAGATTTTGCAAAAGGGCCCTTTCTAACTCTTCATGTTTATCCAAGCAGCATTATTTCAGGGTCTACTTAATGCACATGGCTAGTTCTCTGCTCTTAGTAAATAAAGCCAGACCCAATAACAGAAACACACTTATAACCATTTCTTCCAGGTATGCAAGGAAATTATTAACTATTTTAAAAGAGAAGGCATACCATAATCCACCTGAGAGTTTGATGAAATCATCTCTCTTTAAATCACAGGGTATAAAAATGTGTTTCTGTGATTGAGTCCTGTTCCATATGATTCTAAAGTAAAATCAGTTTTCTGTGCCTTTTGGGTAAAGATGACAAATGAGGTAGCTCAGTTTCAGGACAGGTAATGGGGGTGCTCAAGTCATTCTAGCACATAATCTCAAAGTCAACGAAAGATATGTCAGTCACATTTTCAATCCTGGCTTGCCCATAAACAACCCAATAAATACCTTTCTTTAGGGGTCTAAAACTACTTTCTCTACTGTATTTTCATCATAATATCAACAATAAAAACTCCTATGTATTTTCCAAAACACTTTGGGTCTACATAGACTCAGTGTAGCAATTATTCTTCTTGCTTCTGGTGGGATTGAGAGGAAGAGTTTTAGAAATAAATAATCAAACATAAAAATATAATTTTATGTTTGAAAAAAAAAAGAAAATAGTAGCATTCAGTTTACAAATACAGAAAGTAAAATTTAACAAAATCTCTGTAACTATGGGGAGAGGCAAGTTCTAGTTATTTTCTAATACAGTGATGCCTTGCAATTCAAACTTAATCCATCCCAGAATCCCGTTTGAGTTCCAAAACATTGAAGTTCCAAGATGAGTGGGCATTTGGATAAAGCTACAGGCCATAAAGTCGACACGTCCCACGCGAACAACGTGTTGATGTTCAGATTCCAAAGCAGCATACGGATTCTGAGGCAAAATTTGCTTGATTTTTTTTTTTTCGGATTCCAAGTTGTTCGAGTTTTGGGGAATTTGGATTCCAAGGTATCACCGTACATGGTAGATGATTATAGCATAATCTGAAGAAAGTAAAATTTTTCCGAGGGTTGTGATAAATTGAATTAGTAAAATAATTCTGATAGAAGGTAAAGAGCAGGAAAATCATGTTCACTTGCAAATTAGCAATCTGGTGATAAATGTGTAACACCTCAAGAAAGCACAGATGTTTTTTTGTGAAGATATAGCCTGTGGGCCCCACCATTAAACTCAAATTACACTCAGGACATGAGCTAGGTCACTAGGTTTTTACAACTTTTAGTTAATAGTTTCAGTTCTTTGTCCCATAAATGAATCACCTCTGATAAAAAAGAAGAGTCAAACACAATTTTTAGACTGCTGAAGAGTGCTTTGTAGTTATTGTTGACATTTTGCTTTAGAGTTTAAGACTTCCTTACCTGCTTCATTGGTATAGTTGGACTTGTCAGGACCAAAGATGGCGGACAGCACAAGTTCTTTGGGGACCTCTCCACCTGGCTTTATAGTTATATTTCTCTATTATTCTAGCCATTACCAGGTAACTAATGACTTTACCCTGGGAATAATGCCCAGACTTTATAGAAAAACTTAATGTTTTTCTATAAAACAAAGATAATGCATTCTCAAATATTTTTATTAGACTTGTGATAACCAATGTACCACTAACTGTCTAGAAAATGGCCTGACACATTTTAAGCAATTTTAAACTATTCTTACAGCCTAAATATTTGAATTTTTTTTATGAATACTTATTTGGATTAGAGACACTAATGATTGAAGATATGGCAGAAAACTTTACATAAGAAAACTATGTTGCAGTTTTTACTTACTTTTGTTGATTTTTTTAAGATCCTAGAAAAAAATATAAAAATAAAAACTTTCTTGGAGTTGTAGGCCAAAGACAATAAATTATAAAACATTCCAATTGTGACAAGTTTTAAAAAATAAAATTTATTTGGGGAATGGTCTGAACTGCAATAGAAATTAGGAGAAAGAAGAAGCAGAAAATTTTAATTTTAAAAATAGGAGGAAGAGAAAAATCTTAATAGCATAAACAGCATAATGAAAAATGAAGTTTTTATCAAACATTAGAAAAAAGATAACTTCTGAGATAAAACAATAACAAATATTCATCTAAATTTATGGGAGCTCTTCCAAACTACTTACTATAAAATTATAAATTTGTGAAATTATACTCATTACACTTAAAAAAAAAGATGTTAATAATGAAAATAATATATTTTTATAATATTTTAATCAAAAGATGAATCATTTAGAATTCATTCTCCAACACTATGTTCCACTGTTTGCTTTAAATAAGCCACAGTAGTTATTATTTTGAGAAACTACATACCGGTATGCCCTTGTACTGGCTGTTCTATTATAGAAAATATACCTAAATTCAGGGTATAAAAATAATTTTTCATGTCTTTTTTGGCACCAGGTGGCTTCTAGTATAAGAATAAAACAAATGTTCAACGTGGCTTCGAGAACTATAGAAGAGAAACAGAATGTAAATTTAAAAAAGATATTGGTCACCTATATTTTACAGATGACATAATTGAGTCACAAATAGATAAACTGGCTTCCAGTATGCATGCACAGAAGAAAACAAACAGTAGCAAAGTAATTACTAATCAAGTTCAAGAAAGGAAATTTGAATCAAAGACAAAGGGAACAGGAGTACTAACATATTCAACCTTTAGAAGTAAAAACCATATCTATGCAAATATATATCTGAGTAGGGGTGGTAGGCATCATAGACTGAGTAGAAATATTAGCTTCCCTGCATGGCTCTGAGAAGAAATAAAAGAAACACAGATTTTTCTTCATCAATGTAGAACATGTTTGACTTGCTTTTGATTGTTATTTTGCCCCCATGGTCTTGTCTAGTATTAGGTTTCCTGGCAAATCAGATTCTTTCATTTGCAATGGCTATAATAACATGAATTATAGGTTTCATTTGATTCATCTCACCTCTCCCAATGGAAAGTATCTGTCTGTCATTGTTACTAGAAAAGAAATATATATATATATATATATATATATATATATATATATATATATATATATATTTGCTGATATGAATGAAGAATCAAAGAGGCTCAATTACACAGCTAATCTATGCCATTTATGGACATCTAAGAACTTGTTCCTTATCCAGAGCTATATCCTAATGGAAAAATGCATATGAATGTTTGATTTCTAGAATGGCCTTTTGGGTAACCTGCACACTGATAGTTATCAATACCTGTAGTAGTCTGCATTTTTCTGTTATCAGAAACTATACTGGTGCCTCCCTAGCCTATTAAACTTTATGAGACCTCAGGATACCTGCATAGTATTCAAACTTGAAAAGACAATTGGTTTTGAAAGAAGTTTCATTCCTAATTTAGTTTGACATTTTCATTTCTATCTTGCATTCTAAACATTGACACAGGAAGCTTACAAAAACCACTTTCAGAATCCAGCCAGAAAGGTAGACACACCTACACAGATATGGGTCATGCCTATTAAATTGTTGAGAGGATGGAAGGGAGAGAGGAAAATGAGAATTGCTTTGCACAGTATATGGCCAAGAGGGATTCATTAATCCCATTTGAACAGGTGAAGAATTTGATTAAGTGACTTGTGGGAGGCCCTGTAAATTAGGATGGAACCTAGGCATCAACTCTTCCATAAAACTTTCTCAAATACTTTATAACCCCAAGCTGCAAACTATAATAGGTGTTTTTATTATAACCTGATCTTTCCTAGCAATGATAGTAATAATAATGGAAAAGAGTTAGGTGTCATGACTTAGTCTATGAGCTTGATATTGAGTAAATTTTACCAATCATCTTAGTTTTGCCTCAATGCTATGAAAGTTGTATTGTTTTTATTAATCTACAAATGAGGAAGCTGAGGTGTTGAGAAGTGATTTCTTCAAGATTATAAAACTCATAACTCTGAACTTGGAATTCAAACTTCAACAATTTTAGTCTACAGCATCTTCTTGTCTTATTCTCTCTGATTACTGGGTTACATATTCTTCAAATCCCAAGCCCTCCTTCCATTTATTCTTGTATTATTCATGGCCAGCAAAATGATTGGCCCATATGATATGCTTAATAAATGCTATTTTTTTCCATACCACAGACCTCCCCAAATAGGTTTTAAAATATAGTTTGAAAAGGGTAAAGTTCTGTTTAAATATAAAAAATTAATTGTAGAAAAGCTAGAATATCCAGGTAAAGGGATGCTCCTAAATTTGCTTATGTTTGAAAGTTTTCCTTTCTTTATTCCATTAATTCAAGAAGTTGAATTCTAATTATTCTTAAAGGGACAGAAATTGCTGTCCATGTGCAGGAGTTTAGACAAAAATAAATATTTAGAGAAGGGTTATGATAGAAGAAAAGGTATTATGGAATCATGATATTTTAGAAAATATGAATGAGATGGCAATTTTCTTATGCAACCTACTGCTTGTTTTATTTAATACTGTATGTGTGTTTTACAATATGAAGTAGCTCACAAAAGTTTTTATGTTGCCCAAGGATTTCCATATTTAGTGACAGAGAATTGTTAACCTAAGCCATCTAAAACCAAAGAGAAAGGTTTTTTTTTCAGATCTAAGAAGTTGGAAGCAGTGAGAGCTGAACCCTACAGGAAAGTAATGAGGTTTGCCTCTTGTGCATGTATTTTTACAGATATCCTTAAGGCATAAGAACTTATCCTTTCACCAGAGACTACAATTAATGTTTCAAGTCTGAATTACTTCTGCTCACCAAAGATGGAACAGAAGACCCCAAGGAAAACATTGTCAGGAGAAGGGCATATAAAAATACAAGCTACTGCCTGAAAATATAATCATTAAAAAGTGTGGAAAGCTTCAACTAGGAAGAAAATGCTGTCAAATCTTTCCTGAGAAAACATAATAGAAATTTCTGTATGGGTCCCTTCTGCCTAAGGTGAATATTTAAAATCTAGATACAGTATATTCCTTTGGAAGATGGACTATCAAATCACTTGAGAGTCTTTGAATATAAAACACAGGAGTGAGCAAATCCAATAAATAATTGAAAAAGTAATGTCTTTCCTTATAGCCCCAAGTTAGTCTTCCCAGATCTCCAACTGATTCTCCAGTCCAAAAAATCAAATCAGATAACAGAATAGTGAATCACAAGGAGAAAATCAACTGCTCCCCACCAACTCTATCTTGTAGATATTTGGTTCCACAATGAAGTTTTTATATTTAATAACCATTTCAGAAGTAGCTTTAAAGAAAGATCCAATTAGAACCCTAGTATCTAAGAATAAGAATAACCCCCCCATTTGAAACTGATTACACTGAAACATAGATCTTATTTAAGCTCTTTTTATTGCCACCAATGTATTTAGCTATCTACAACTGGCACCAGCAAATTATAACCCAGGGACCAAATTTGGCCTGCTATGTACTTTTGTATATTCATAAACTATGAAAAATATGATTTTTATATTTAGAATGGTTGAAAATCATTCAAAAGAGGAATATTTTACAGCATGTACAAATTATGTGTAATTCAAATTTCAGTGTACTTAAATAAAGTTTTATTGGAACATAGCCATGCTCACTAATTTTTATCTTGCTCATAGCTGCTTTTACCCTATGATAGCCAAACTGAGTGATTGTAATACAGCTATATAGCTCTAAAAGCCTAAAACATTTACTATCCGAACCCTTACAGGAAAAGGTTACTGACCCTTAATCTACCATAATTCTGATTTTCTAGGACAGAAGCAATTTCAAATATTATCTTCCATTGTGAATATATGCATCCTAGTTATTTGATAGAATATGATAACTATGAAACTCCACTGAGCAGTATAAAATGACTTAACTCTCAAAATATCCAAGTTCATGGCATGAACTATGGAGTTGGAACAGGAATTTGTTATTCCCCAAGTCCTTGTTTCTCATTCACAGCATAGGAAAGAGTCCAAATTTTGAGCCATATTTATTCAACACTGAATGACCTTAGGAATGTAGTAAAATATCGTTAAATATGTCATGTGAGTCAGTTCATTCAACAACTTTACACTTGGGATGAGCCAGCAGCTGTGCTTAGAAAGTTATCCAGGTTCTCTAGTGCATGGCTTTGACAAGGCAGCGAAGAAAGACATCATCTCTACTCTCAAAAATCTTCCAACATATAGAAGAACATCACCTAAGGTGGGAGTGTTAGTTTAGGAATAAACTTTTTGGTGATTTTTACACCATTATGAGAGTTCTTTACAGGTTGTTGGAAAATGAAGAAAATAGCATGTAACTATTAGAATTTGATGAAGACAAGGCGGTTGAATTTAAAAGCAATTATTTATTTCCTATTTGTAATCACACTATTTTAAAGTGCAATTAGCCTTTATTTAATGAAATAATAATGAAATAAATATAGATGGTATTTTTGTATATTTTAAATTTTATATTAACCTTATACATTGTAATCTTATATATTAAATGTATGTGCAAGGTCCAACATTAAAATAATCAATAATAATAATAAATGAAATCCCAAAGTCTGGAAACTACTGGTCTGGTGGACAAGACAAGTACAAATAGTGGAATAAGAGTTGGAAAGGTTCAAAAGTGAAGTTGGTATGTTCAAATTACCCAGAACCACTATGGCCAAGCAGAAAACTTTAAATTTAAATTGAGTCAAAGGGGAGTTATTAAAAGCGTTTGGGCTAGAGAATGACATAATTAGCGCTGTACTTTAGGAAGATGAATTTACGGCATGAAGAATGGGCTGAGAAAGAAACTGGAAGCAGAGGGATCATTTAGGAGAAGACAGCTATTGTCTTAATGAGATGGAATTAAGCTCTGAACCTGATAGTGACGACAGGATAGGGGACACATGTAGAGTCAGATTTGACAGGACCTTGTGATTATTGGGTGGAAGAGAAACGAGAGACCAGAAAAAGTCAAAGAAGATGCCATAGTGCTAGGCAACTGGATAGACTTGGGTACCATCAACAGAAATAGCAAATGGTAAAGGAGAAACAGATGTTGGGATGACTGCAAATGAAATCTTAATTCTAAAATGAAGAACACCAGCTAGTCTAGATTTAAGACACAGAGAATGGTCACTGAAAATATGAATTTGACTAAGTACATGCTATAACACTTCCACTGCCTAGTCATCATAATTTTTACAGATATGCCTGCCCAGAGCCCATAAGAACAAAAACCTATGGAACTCCATTTCCAGAGGACTCTGGCAATTTATAAATATAAGTAAACAAATACAATGAGAGCTATCCCTGCATAACTGATGAAGAATCCCAGAGGAAATGTAGATCATAAAAGTCTAAGAAACTTACAGACTCCTTTGTTTCCAGACATGATAATGGCTGTCCAAATTCCCATAAGAAGCCAGCACTTTCTGTGATTTGCTGCCTGGATCCATCAGTGAGCCATTTGGTTGAGGGAAACAGCCCGTGTGCAACAGTGTAAATCATCCCTCCAACTCCCTTAGTTACCAAGCACCTAGGACCATGGATCATAAATAATTCTAACAATTCTAAACTTCCAGAATGTGATGAATTATGAGCTTTTCATCAGAAGACACGAGAATCAATAGAAGCAGAGGGTTTCTAGATAAGCACATTCCGTAATTACTGCTTAGGACTGAATAAATCAATTTAATACCACATTTCAGAAAAGTTTTCAAAATGTATTTTTCTCAAGATTTATTAGAGTAGTGGTGTGTTGGTTCAGAGTTCCATCCCATCTCCTTCTTAATATCACCTGTTAAGAAAATTTAATTTCTACTTCAAAAGGAGTTACATGAAACATCCATTCTCTATAACTTGATTTGACACATTTATGTTTTATTTTTTTCTCCCTGGAGGAGATGAATCAATCATTCAGTTACTTTTCAATTTATCTTATATTTTCAGTGTGCCAGTAACTGAAATTTATCAGGCTTCCTTAGCAATTAGATAATAAATAGGCATTTAAATATTCTTTAGTTTCAATCTAATAGTGTAGGTAATAAAGCTGAAATAGACTTCATGATATTTGTCAAGCTGGTCACTTCTTTCACACTTAATAAATCTTTTGTAGAATAATCAATAATGGACTTGTGTTGATTATCTAAACTGTTTTAAAAACTGTAAATAATGTACACTTTCATGTTCAATGTCAACAATAATAAAAAAATTCATTTGGGTTATTATTTCCACAGGAAGAAGAATATTAAGGATTTTTAAAAAAAGATTTATTTTATTGTTTTTGACAGAGACAGAGAGAGACAAAGAGAGGGGAATGGCCCAGAGCAGTCTCCATAGCTGTACGTCATCAGTGTTTTGTTTTTTTTAATATTCATTTTATTGATTTTGACAGACAGAGAGAGACAGAGAGGGGGGGGAGGGCCCACAGCAGTCTCCATAGTTGACAACATTAGTTTTCCATATAGTTTCACTCCACGGGTGGGGACAGGGCTGTACAGGGCAGGAACTAGGCCAGGAGCCTCCCACATAGGCCCTAGTAAGAACTGAACTGGGGGCACACCCCAGTCCAGCATATGGGTCTGCATGGGCCGGGGCCAGGATTCTATCCTCAGTCCCTGGGGTTTCAAAGCAAGCACTTAACCCACTGAGCCATTCCCGCTTTCTAAACATCATCAGTTTTTGACAGCTTTCTTCTATACAGGTGGGCAGGGGGCTGTGCTGGGCTGGAACCCAGTGGGGGCCTCCTGCAAGGGACGTATGCCCTCTCAAGCCAGGGGCCAAACTAGGGGAGGGAAGAACTGAACTGGGAGCCTCCTGCATGGTAAGCATACCTCAGTTCAGCATTTGGGTTCTCACGGCCTGGGAATGGGATTCCATCCTTGGTCCCCAGGACTGCAAAGCAAGTGCTCAACCCACTGAGTCATCCTGGTTTTCCTGAACATTGAGGACTAACGTGGGTTATAATGAAAATGTATATATTTGTCTTGTGTGTGTGTTTGTATTATAATATACATATATAATTAAAAATTCACTGTTTTTCTAAAGAATTGTTTGCAGCACATGAAAGAGGATTGTGTAACAGCTCAACACTGTAAATACTGCAAAGATTACAAAACTGATGTTTTTTAAAGTGAAAAAAAATCTTGATAAAACTAGTGTCATTTAAATCTCTAAGGCTTTCTTACTGTTCTTGTCAACTGAGTAATATATTCACGAGTTTTAAGCATCTATGAGTTTTGCTAAATATTCTATAAGAATATAAAAGGAGAGATTTATGAGTAACATGGAAAAACAAAACTGGGTAAATATCAGAAAGCTCTTGCAGAAGAGATATTAGATATTAAGACAAGTTATCAAATAATGCACACAGAAATTATGTTGCTATTGAATTGGGAATTAAAGATCGATTCACCAAAGAAGGTCAAGAACTCTGAGTGAAAAAGGAAATAACAAACTTTGGTGGTTACACAAACTCCTCCTCACTCAAAGTCTAGAAAAGGAAGGAGGGGTAAGCTAATGCCCTCTCTACCTCTCATTCTCACTTCAAAGGGCTCCAGAAGGACACAATCTTCTTGACCCAGGGTCCGGAGGCCAGATCATTATAACTCAATCCCTATAGAAATCAAGGTATTTGGAAATAAGTGGATTAGTGTGAGACAAAGAAGGGTAATCAATAACAGTTACAAAAACAACACTTCTAGAATTAATTTCCAATAAAACAAGGATTTTTTTTTATAATATATTTTTATGTATTTATTTTTATTTTTGACAGAGAGAGAGAGATACAGAGACAGAGAGAGAGCTGAACTGGGCAAGCTCCCAGCTCAGCACATGGTTCCACACGGGCCGGGGCCGGGATTCGATCCCCGGTCCCCAGTGCTGCAAAGTGAGCACCCAACCCACTGAGCCATCCCGGCTTCCCCAAGGATTTTTTTTAAGTGAATGTTGGGAGGAACAGTTGGAGAAATCATACTGCTTTATATCATGTAGTTGTTTTTGGATTTTTTTTATTTTTTCATCTCTGGCAGTGTGTAAATCAGCTTCTAGTCAATTTTTTTTTAATTTAAACAGCAATTTTCATAAGACAATGCATTTATAGGCATAAAAATCTCTTACTTTTAATTTTTAATCATATATTTAATAAGTGATGACCCTGAAAATAGGTTGGTGATCCTTTATGAAACGTTTCTAATCAATAAGAATGTGATGACAAGAATAGGTCATTGAGGGGAATGCTGAGGGAAATGGTGTGATAGCTCAACAGGCTGAGAGCTTGCCTTGCAATCATGAGGTCCAGAGATCGAATCCCAGCCCCGGCCCATGAAAACCCATATGCCGAACTGCGGAGCAACTGGTAACCACCAGAATGGTGGAGAAGGTTGTCTCCTCCCATGCAGGAGGCCCCAAGTTCAGTTCTCACCCCATGCAGCCCATATTCATCTGTGTGGAATGAAACTATATCACAACTAATGATGTACAACTATGGAGACTGCTCTGGGCCCCGCCCCCACCCCACCCCCACCCCCTTCATGTACTCTCTCTCTCTCTCTCTCTTTCCCATCTCTCGAAAACAATGAAAATAAACCTAGGGTAAAAAAAGAATAGCTCTTTGAGCAAACAGTTACAGAATGAAAAGCTGGTCTAACCTTAGAAGTATCAGCCAACATCATGAACTTCTGCTTAACTTAAAATGACAGATGGTGGAGTAGATAAACACTGCACTTGCCTCCTTCCATAACCACATCAAAATTACAACTAAACTGCATTAAAAATCACCTGCAGTCTAGCTGAACAGAAGTCCTATAACTAAGGACACACAAAAGAAACCAAGTTGGGACTAGTAGGAAGGGCAGAGATGCAGAAAGGGCTGGTCCCACTCCTACATATGATGGTTAAAAAGTGGGAGCGATATCTTGGCTGCTGAGGTGCCCCTAAAGAGCGAGGGGTCCCAGCTCCAGTCCAGGCTCCCCAGGGTTCCAGTGCCAGCAAGAGAATGCCCTCAATGTCTGGCTGTGAAAGCCAGTGGAGACTGTAACTGAGGGAGATGTTTCTCAGCTACAGTGAACTATCATTCCAGGGAGGGGGAGGGCAGAAAGAAAGGAAGAGGGAGATTTGAGCAGATAGTTCCTGCGCCCCTGAAATACAGATCTGTCATTTAAGGGCTGCTTTTGACTGTGCACTTCAAGTCACTGGGGAAGCTGGGGTGCAAGCATCTAGCTCAATATAAAACCACGCTATCTCAGTACCTGAAAAGATTTGTAAGTAGTAAACATGAGAAGCTTTATAAATAGTAAGTATAGAAAGAAACAAGTAGGAAGACTGAATTCTGAGTTTCACACACAAGAATTTGTCTCTGGTAGATCAAGAATAAAGTCACACCTTTTTGTATCCAGGATAACCATTGTTTGCAAGGTATATCTATAGTAGCCATGCTTATGGAAGGAGGGAGGGAGGGAAGAAGGAAGGAAGGAAGAAAGGAAGAAGTAAGGGCAGGCCTTAAAAAGGTCATATACGTAAAAAATACAGCAAATGATTAACAGAGAATATCCTTTTCCAATGGGCTTTAACACACTCTCAATGGAAAATTTCAATCTGGCCATAATAACACCAAAATGTATTTATCTTGGGCTCAATATGTAATTGAATATCACCTTCTGCAAAAAAGTAAGGCAAAATGAGTCCAAATTATTGTAGTTATTTTGTAGAAAAAAGTATTATTTACCCATTTTGTGTCATTCATGATGCACACACACACAAACCTTTGGTGTTCCTTTTCTATGTAGTCTTACCACTATTTTATGAGGAAGGAAAACGTAGTGCAGTAATTTAAAATATTGCCTTGAAAGTCAAAAGATCATCAGTTTGATTCCCAAATCCTCTATTTCTATAATAGCTCTGAGATCTTAAGAAAACAATTGGTCTCAGTCCATTTCCTAGTTGTCTTCTATATATATTTTTGTTGTTAAATATTATATTTTTTAAAGTAAATGTACTTACAAAAATGGTAAAATTCGCTAAATTCCCTGGGAACTGTGAAGACAGTTTGCCATATTACTTAGTCGTGTATTTGTATACATTGGCAAGGGGGTCATCTGAGACATCAAATGAGAAATTGGGATAAAATTGAATTTTCACTTTATAAAATTGCATATGTGTTGAATTACTACTCAGTGATTCTGCTTTTCTAATTCCTTTAAAGATTAAAAATGGATATCCATTTAAATTGAATAAACTGTATAGTCTGAAAAAGAATAAGACAATTTGGCTGCTTTATATCTTAGTGTTCTCATCTGTAAAGTAAGAGTATCTGCCTTAAAAAAGAGTTTTAAGTACTAAGTGAAATGTAGATAGTTTCTGAAATGGATGTGTCCAATATTACTTGTAATTATTATTACGATGTTAGAATTGTTATCATTGCTGAAAATTATTTATGTTACCCACAAGAAATTGTTTCTGCTCCTTGAAGTAAGTATACTGGCCTACTTAAAGAAAATAGAGACATCCTTAGCTTCAGGTTTATACACTAACACTACTTTAATATTTTCCCCTTATGTTATAGAAAAGAGAAGCTTCACACTGGGGGAGGAAAATTTTGTACTATGGCTGCCTCTCTTTATCTGCACTAGAGAACTTTTAATTTTCTTTTGTATTAATATGGAAGAATAAAATGATGAATATACAAAGCAAATTTATCAGTGACAGGATTAGTGAAAAATTCTCAGACCAAGTGGTATAGACCACAAATATGTTGGTGGCAACTACTTTCCTTAGACAGGGAACATCAAGAGAAAAATAAAAGGCATTTTTCTAAAAAGTGCCGTGAGATCTTGGTTAGTAGTCTTTTTACAAATTTCGTGCAATATTGCTAGTTCTGCAAGAAATATTTTATTCATAATACGAAGGCGCCATAAAAATCAAAAGTCCTCGAACTGTAGAAGGTCTTTGTCCAACCTTGAAAGGACATTTAGAATAAATCAATGCCCATTCGATCGATTTTATTTAAATTGCAAATTCAAATCTCTCTTCACTATTGTTTTTCTTCTATTTGTTAATGTTATCCTTGCCCTAGAAGGAGAATTTATGAGTCAAATGCTCTACCTGGCAGGTAGACAGACCTCCCCAAAGGTTACTTGCAACAGTCTAGGTAGAATAAATCTGCAAGCAATCAACTTGCAGAAAAGATTTGGGAAAAAACATCAAAAGATTTAGTGTTTGCGTGTTCAAGTCTGAACAAGTCAGATCTGTTCCATTTCACAGCTTCTTTGATTGGCAGTGGGGCTACCTCTAAACATTTTCATCTCAAAGGTAAGTCAGCATAAGGAATCCATCAAGGCAGCAGTTCCAATTAATGCCACAGAATTGGAGACCTGATTCCGGTTCAAGCAGTAAATCCTAGGCGTTGTGAAAGAGGCCCATATACTACCTTTTAGTTCAGCCAGTTAAGTATATGTTGCAGAGGCAAAAGAATCTGTAGGCCTTCACAGACCCTGAGAGCTTTAATTTCTCACCAATCTCATTTGATAGATTAGGTAACAGCAGAGAGAGATGAACCACAAAGGACTTGTTAATAATATATAGCGAGAGTAATTGAAATGCAGTCCTTCCTCCAACCATCTGATATTTACTGAAGACAAAGAACATACATGGCATCCATAGAGTTTATAATCTACTAAAGAACAGACTTGTAAACTCCTAATTTTAATGTAAGGGAAGCCGGGATGGCCCAGTGGGTTAAGTGCTCACTTTGCAGCCCGAGGCACCGAGGATCAAATCCCGGTTCCGGCCCATGTGGACCCATATGCTGAACTGGGGAGTGCCCCCAGTTCAGTTCTCACCGGGGTGAGACCCCAGCCCAGCTTCTGCCCTGTGCAGCCCCGTGCCCACCTGTGGAGTGAAACTATGTGGAAAAACCGATTATGTACAACTATGGAGACTGCTCTGGGCTCTTCCCCTTCTCTCTGTTTCTGTCTCTGTCTCTATCTCTCTCTCTAGAAATATATCAAAAACAATAAAATTAAATCTTTAATGTAAGAAATATTTTTGGAAGCATGGTTATTAATTGACTGCTGCCAAGGCTATGGTTATGACTTCTTTTTTTTTTTTTTTTAATATTTATTTATTTATTTTTATTGTTTTTTGCCAGAGAGAGAGAGAGAGAGATACAGAGACAGAAACAGAGAGCAAACTGAACTGGGGGAGCTCCCAGTTCAGCATATGGTTCCGCATGGGCCGGTGCCGGGATTCGATCCCTGGTCCCCGGCGCTACAAAGTGAGCACTCAACCCACTGAGCCATCCCAGCTTCCCCTGGTTATGACTTCTAATATGAAAAAAATCACTTTCACATGAATACTAAAAGCAATAAAAATAAGTTACCCAGGAATAAACTTAAAAATAATGTACAAGCCTTTATAGAAAATATTGCAAAATATTAAACTTACTGGTGTTTTTCCTAATTATATTACTGTGTACCAATGTAAATTCTATTAAAATCCAACGGTATTCCATAAAACTTGATGAGTCTACCTAACTCATCATGCGTCTATCTGTCTGTCTGTCATCCATCCATCCATCCATCCATCCATCCATCCATCCATCCAGCTCTTCAGATGAAGGAAAAATCATTTTGATGGATAAGGGTGGAGAAAGAAAACTTTCCCTGGTATATATCAAAATTAAAACACCATTGTAATTAAAATAGAAAGAGGTTAATGCAAAGATAGCCACCAGTAACCAGACTAGCAATCACAGAAAAAACATATGAATCTTTTTAAATTTGATATTATTTGATAAATAATGTTAGATTATTTATTATTTAGTGGGCATTGTTTAATAAATAATGCTGAAATAATTAGGTATTCAAATCAATCTGTACTTTAAATGGTTCACAAGTATAATTTCTAAAATTATTACAATCTAAATATAAAAAGCAACCCTAAAAAAGTTTTTTGGTTTTTTTTTCTCAAAATAAAATATAGGAACACATTTAATGATTAGAACATGGAGAATAAATTAGGAAGACAGAAAAGGTATAAACTATAAGAGCAAAGATTGATGTATTCAAAATGATTTTGTAACGGGGATGCAAAGTGAGCACAGCAAGTTGAGCACTTGATTTGCAACTACAAGATCCAGGGATTGAATCCTTGTTCCAGCCTCCACCCATGCAAACTCATATACTGAATTGTGGCTGCAACTGGTAACCACCAGGATAATGGCAAAGCTTTTTCACCTCCCATGTGGGAAGCCCCCAGTTCAGTCTCACCCTGTGCAGCCCCATGTCCACTTGTTTGAAATGAAACCATGTCACAGCTAATGATGTGCCACTATGGAGACTGCTCTGGGCCTCCACAACCTCCTCTGTCTCACCTTCTCTCAAACATAAAATAAATCTTTAAAGAACAATTTTTGTAAAGTTAAAACTTCTACATAACAGATAGGTAAATGCATAAAAGGTTTTAAACAATGTTAAAAGAAACAATGTAGCCATGCACAAAATTGACAGCTTTGTGCACAGAATATACAAATCTCTCTCCCTCATATCTTCTATTAATAAATCAATGAGAATTAAATAAAATAAAAACACAGGTATATGAATAGACAATTCACAAAAAACACAAATAGTCAATGAAAAGTGAACAAATGCTCAATTTCAGTAGAAGTCTGAGAAATAGAAATATAAACAATAATATATTACTTTGTGACCATGAGTCTTTCGTTTCTCTTTAAGTTTGAAAATGCCAAGTACTGGCAAAAATACAGAGACTAGAATTCTGATTGGGAGGATTGTAATTTGGTACAACTATTATTAAGACGTATTCTGGCAATACAGTACAGAGCAGAAGATGTATATCTTTCTTCCACCAAGCAATTCCTCTCTTAAGTATGTACTTCTGAGAAACTCCAAGAAATATTCAGGGAGATATATAAAATAATATCTCTCACATTGTTTGCAGTGGTGAAAAATTAAAAACAACCTAAATATCCATCCATCATAGAATGAATAAACATATTGTTGGCAAAGCCATACAATGGATTACCATAAACATCAATCCAAATGACCTAGAGTTATACCTATATCCATGCCTCCATTACTACCTATTGGCCTAGATAAATCTCAAAAAACTGATGTTAAGTAAATAAAGAAAGTTACAAATTGAAAATGTATTGTGATTGAATTATATCAAATATAACAACATGGAGAATATATTACTATACTATATATTTTATATAATGGACATTTAAGTATGTATATATTTCATTTTCAGCTGAATATATATTATTAATGATAAAAATATTTATGAGGACAATAAACAACAAATCCAAATAGTGGTTACCTTTGGAGTAAAAAAGAAAACATTGGGAAACATAAAAAGGCAGAAGCAACTGTAGCTGTAAAGAGAACAAGATCAAGAGTGAAAGTACAAGTTAAATTTCAAATAGCAAAATACAAGATTTGTTAAGATTAGGTGGTAAATACAGGTGTTAGTAATATTCTCTATACTTTTCCTTATACTTAAAAAAATCACTAAAATTATTTTAATATTTGACAGAAAATTATTTTAAAATTCTAGGCTAAAATATTTGAACTTGAACCACTTAATGGGAAGCCCTTGCGTCATAGGCTTTATAAGTCATAGAGTGGCTGAGTTCTTACTTTTCTCAGCTTAGCAGCAAACAGATCTCATCTGTTGCAAATGAATATGATCAGCCTGAACCTAGCTTTTGAACTCACATATAGGGTTGTCTTTACATCTGAACTTGAATTATTGATTCTAACTGTCCCAAATAGAGTTCCTGAACTTTCATTGAAAGTATGCTGCTCCTATAGTCCTTGCATTTTCAGATAATGGTAACTGCAAGTTTTGAATTGCTTAATAAATCTTGGAGTCATTCATGACACTTAGTTCACTTACCCTATCTTCAAATCCTACTGGTTCCACTTTAAAATATTCCCAGGTTCTTACCATTTCTTACCACTGTTAATACTAGCGAGTTCATCCAAACCATCTTTCTTGCCTTGATTATTAACCCCCTCATACGCTTTTCTATCTTGATACCCTATATATCAGTGCAGATCCAGAATGATGCTTATGACACAGTGAGATCATTTCATCAGTTTGTGAGAAAATCCCCAATACCTCCTTCAAATGAACACTATGGATTGTCACTCAGATAGGAAAGGACACTCATTCCTCTAACTGGTGGGAATGTGGGCTGCGAATAACTTATAGCTGAGTCTCTTTCCAGCAATTGCTCTTGGCCAAAGGAAGGAGCCTCACCCAAGAATGGGATCCCTTCCCTGAGGCAGCTCCCATTCAAGGACTGGTTTACGCGTGAGAACAGAGGTCCAGGCTCCTTGCCTCAATGTGAAACACTTCCTTGAAATACCAGTTTAGCTCTAGAGAGCTCAAAAGGATTTTCTGATGCTCTGTTGCCATTGCATTGCGCATGGTTCATCTTCTCCCTTTGCTCAAACCTACTTCGCTCATTTTCTACAGGTTTTGTTCCTGAGAGCACTCCCCAATCAACCTCCTGCCAAGCTCTGCCTACAATTCCCTAGCAATGTAGCTTTTTTCTTTCTACCCACTTCATCATTTTCTTTATTCTCCCCCTCAGTTCCTCTGCTCCAGCCCACTGGTCTCCTAGCCAGTTCTGGGAGATACAAGGGAGGCAAGGCACACTCCCACCTTTGAGCATTTTTGCTCACTTTTACCCTTACCAGAAACACGTCAGAGGTATAGTACTAAATTATCACATTCTTTCACTCTCTGTATTCAAAATCTACCCTTTTCCAATCACCTGATTTAAAACTGTAACCTCCCTACTCTCTGCCTCATTCCTACATTCTGTATCCTCTACATTGCTTGATTTTTTTTGCATTTGACACCATCATATATTGATAGCTTTATTATTATTAAATAATATCTATATTCTCCAACTAGAACATGAGTTCTAGGAGGGTGTGAGGCTAAGTCACTCCTACATTCCCTAAGGGCCTAGAATATGACCTGGCACACACTGAATGAATCAATGAATTAAAGTGCATAAAGGACAGAATTAGGATGATTTGCATTTCAAAGAAACATCCACATGTTTCTACTCCAAATGTCTCCATTCCTCCTCAAATAAGTGGCTCTCTGAAGTAATATCCTTACCACTAGTGTAACCACTAATACTCTTGAGAAGGTAGGAACTGGCACCCACCTGGGCAAATATAAGTAAACTTTTAGAAATTATATATCCCTAAATGAAATTTGCTATTTAGGTAAGCTAAATTTTTACAATAAATAAAGTGTATGCATGCCCCTTGCCTCCCCAGGTGTGGGGTTGGAGGTTGAGGAGTAGGAGGATGTTTAATTTTGAAAAGGCTCCCAAATTACAGCCTTGGGGAAGACTGAAGCAAAGGCAGAAAATTCAAGATAATAAAAGTGTAATGGAAGCAAAGACCTAATAATTGAACAGCACCTCAGTACTAACGTATGGCTTATAGGTCACAAGATCATCAAAACTTACATTGCTTGCTCAGCAATGATTATTTGTTACAAAAATAAGTAAACAAACAAATAAATAAATAAATAAATAAATAGAACCTCCTCAGAGTTTTTTGATGAGATAGTAAATATTCTGCATTATGAATACATTAGTGCATGTCTAAACTGACTTTATATCCATTATCTCATGTAGTCTTCACACAGACACTGCTGAGATCAATAGGACCAGCTTTATGTCCTTCAGGCATATAAGGACAGTTGAACACAAAAGCTTTGTTAAATGCTTAAGGTTGCACTAAATTTATCAAGGACTTTGAATGATCTTTCTGCTAAATCCATTGCTCTTTACTATTTCCCGTAAGCAACTGCTGTGCTGTGTGGGGCCTGAGAGGTTTCAATGGATCATTATAATATGAATCTGAGATCAAAAGGTATTTTCAAGTTGATATCAGAAAAGATCAATTAAGAAAATGCAAACTGTAAAGACATTGAAGTACCACACAGAAAAGACCACAAGCTCATATTAGGAAGAAGAAAAAACAAAAGGCTTTCTTGAAAGATCATTTAATACTAGTAAAATTACAGTTTATTGCACATTAAAAGAGTGTACAGCGATCCCTCGTTTTTCGTGGTTAATGGGGACCAGAACCTTCCGCGAAAGCTGAAAAAACGCGAAGTAGGATTTGTCCCCGGGATTGGCACCCCGTCATGGCGTGCCCCAGATGCATCACTTCTGCCCTCTTTGATCCTATCTAAAAGTTTCACTTTTTCGCTGATGGTCATCATCTTCTTCCTCTTGGGCACCCCGGAGGAAGCTTTCGCAGGGGCACAGCGCTTAGGCGGCATGATAAGGGCTTCATTAATAAAAAAAGTGATCGCTTCAACAAAACAAGTGATCGCCAACACAACACTAAAATACAGTATGCGAGACAGTCACCATCATGGACAAGACTGGCGAGATACAACAAGAGAAGGTGCTGGGTGAGGCTGCGAGGATGCGCAGACAATCAGCTCACAGGGATAAAGCCACTCGTCCTCTCTGGTCGATGTCGCCCCGGAAACCCATCCCGCGCCTTTATGAGAGCCCGTGGGATGGACTCTGAGTCAGCTCATCTCTTTGTTTGACACGCAGGGATCCTTCTCTCTCGCGCATCCACATGAAACAACGCTCCTTTCCGCCATGTGGCTGCCGACATGGTTGTATTTTTTCATTTTTATTTTTTGATGAATATTTTTGAAAACCTGCGAAGCACTGAAGCCGCAAAACATGAAGCGCAAAGTGGCGAGGGAACACTGTATTCTCCTAGTTTGCCTTCTAATTTGCAAGTAGTATCAATCCCTCAGGAGAAAAGAAGAAGGGCAGAATACTGTAGATCTCCTAAGGTTAATAAAATTCTTAATTGGTATAACCTCCCTTTAGATTTCTTAAAAGGTTGTTTTATTATCGTTGCAAGTTAATCAATATGCAATTCTGATTTTTTATACCCAGGAAAAAGTTCTTAAAACCGTGCATATAGGATGCCATAACTACCAGTTGATTAAGTAAAGCGGGGGAAAGGCAAACTCACTGTCACTGATTTGGAGAACAAATAACAGTGGATTGGCTCAGAATTTCATTTTTAATGATTGTGCAGGTAGAGTTTAAATCACTTCTCAGGGATGTTCACTCATCTGGTTAAGATATGGAAATCTATAATGTCTTTGCCATCAATGCTCTCTACCAAGTACATTTAATTTTGCAAAGTACTCAGAGTAAGCCCGGTCAATAGTAAAAGATGCCCAGCACTACCTCACCAAAAAGTCTTCTGTTAATTATCATCATTATGATGACATATATATATACAGCAAAATTTTAAGTTTTTAAATAAATTATGAAAAGTTGATTACTTATTAAAAACAACATAAGTAACGCCATTTTCAGTATACCCTGTGTGTGTGTGTGTGTATTTTATACACACACACACACACACACACACACACAAATTCTTGGAAAGAAACATTGTAAAAAGGGGTGACAGAAGGAGAACTGACTCTGGGTGGTGAACACACAATGTAAGATATAGATGATATAGTACAGAAATGAACATTCAAAAACTCTATGATTTTACTAATCAATGTCACCCCAATAAATCTAATACACATTAACAAAGAAACACTGTAAAGAAAGAAGATATATTTATGATGGATAAGAAAAAAACTACATTTTGCATATGTTTTGGTTTTTAAACAAGTCACCTCATTCTTGTTTAATTAGACAATGTGTACACGAACAGGTCCCTAGTTTCTACCTCTAGTCAGAATTTCTCTAATCATTTATGGTAGAAAAATTGTCCATATTTTTCTTCTTTCAAATCCACTGATGATGGATATTTTTGTAAAATACAGTGATTATGGATTTCTAAGAAAAATGAAGTAAAAAACTTTAAACACAGGTTCAATAGACAACATTACTCTTTAAAATTGCTTTTAACTTATTAAAATGTTTATTCTCAAATTTAATATTTATCTCTTCATAAGGGCTAGTTAAGAGCTTGCCAACTGACAACCATCTGAGAAATACCACAGAGCATTCATATATTGCTTATAGGTCGTGATGAAGATGTTGATGGCTATGGGTTATGGAATGCTTACTACAGGTGAGGTAGTTTTCTAAATTATTCATATACATTATCTTGTTTAATCTTTACAACATTCCTAAGAAGTCTTTATAAATGTTAGTCCTGTTTTACAGATGAAGTAACAGACTCAGTCTTAGCAAGGACTCTGCTAAGTCATTTTAAGAAGAACACTCCCATCTTTGGCATCTCAGAGTCATTCATTCGTGGTCAAGTTCCTCATCTTCCCCCTTTCATGTGGAAGTTATTGACCTACTTTAAGCAAGAATCCTGGAAGGTCAGTTTGGCAAAACCCCCCTACCCTTGATGTCCTCTCTTAGTAGTTTTCTAATCACTGACCTTCTCACTGGGCTCCTCCACTCAAACTCCCAGATTTTTTGCTGTATTTGAAATTGAGCCCAATCTCTCTCCCCTATTGCAATAGTTTCAAACAAAGTCTTTCTTACTGTTTTAACAAGTGTCAGAATAACTTTTTTCCTTTATAAAGGCAAGCTCTCCTTAAACACTAAATTCAACAAATACACTTTCTAGGAAGAAGTGATAAATGTGTATTTTAAGTAAACCACAGAAGAGACCATTTAAAAAGTCATGTAATTGTTTTTCACTGACAATCAGGTGGGACTTTTTTTTTTTATTCTGTTATAAGCAACATATACCATTGTGGTTAAGAACATGAGAATTGGGGACAAACTTTTTTTAAAGCCTGCCTCAGTCACTTAACTAGCTATAGGACTTTAGGCAATTATAAAACACCTCTATTCTTCAATCCAGTGAAATGGGAGTATACTATTTTACTTTATAAGACTGATGTATGTAAGTGTAAAAGTGCCTGTCACAGAGTAAATGTTTAAGTGTTAATTATTTTTATTCTTGTAATATTCCTACTCCACTAAGAATTTTAGATATTGGATAGAAAATTTGGCAGTCTGGAAGAGTTTTCTTATTGCTGTGTAAAATTCCGCTTAATCTGAGGTGAAATGGGTTAATAACTGGTCAACCCAATTAAATGGGACATGGTAGGAAAAGTTTTTTGAGACAAGTGTCCAATACCATATGCTTGGCAGTGCAAGAAAGCATCGTTTTAAATTCTCATGATAACAAAATGTTGTGCTAATCACCATTAAAGCCTCTAAAGTAGATCAAAAGATATTTTCTCTCTTTTTCACCAGCCATGAATGTTAATGATGAATTTTGGGGTGCTCTAAAGATCACTGATGATGTTTTATCCTCCTGCTGGACTGTTTATTTCAGGGCCAGGAAAAGAAAATTGTGTTTTAACCAATTCTTGATTTTTACTTGGGAAAAAAAGACATTTAACCTTGGCAATGAGTATTGCCATACAAAAAAATAAAAAATAAAAAAAATTTTCTGAAAAGAAAGTTTGGTTTAAATCATTTTGCAGTAGACTTCTCAGTTAACTGGCACCCATGGAGATTGGTAGGTTCTGGATAAATATAAGCAAATTCTCTGTTAACCAGAACTCAAGCAACAATCACTCTCAAGAAACCAGTTAAATAGTACCGGTTGCTTGAGTTCCAGTTCTCGGGGAGGCTACTGTATTAAGATTATGGTCCTTTAAACATTCCATGGTACATGGTAGCCTTTGGTAACATCGCTTCATTTTCTAACTAGAGTTGTAATTTGCAAACTTCAAAGTCCATGTCAACTAGGGATGAGAGGAAAATATACTATATAATTACCGCTGACCATAAAATAACTTAATTCACATAAATAGGCATCCTTTATGTTTTCTTCCTTATAATTACATAGTCACAAAAGTAATGAAGTTGTAAAGGTCAAAAGAAAAATATCTGTACCCACAAATCTCCCAAAGTATTATTTGAGGTTCTACAATAGCTTCTACCCACCTGTTAAGGGAAAGACAGGGGTCAAGAAGTTGCTCAAACCTCTGAGGCCATTAAACCACACAGACGCATGATGTGTTCTGTCCTTTCAGTGGCCAGATATCTCACGATGTCCAGATGTAAAGACAGGTGTTTCAACCATATTTAGTACCTTCTGTGAACAGGAAATGAAGCCTTATTTTCAATGAGAACTATTACTACTTCTTATAACAGATTTTTTAAAAAGATTTATTTTATTGTTTTTGATAGAGACAGAGAGACAGAGAGAAGGGGGGAGGGTCCAGAGAAGTTTCCTAGTTGTACGTCATCAATTTTTTGACATGGTTTCATTTTCAAACAGCTGGGCGGGGAGCCCTCAGGTCAGGAACTGGGCCAGGGGGACTCCTGCATGGGAGGCATGCTCCCTCGAGCCAAGGGCCAAACTAGGGGTGAGAACTGAACTAGGGGTCTCCTGCATGGGAAGCACATCGCAGTTCAGCATATGGGTCCACCCAGGCCTGGGCCAGGATTCGATCCTTGGATCCCCAGGGCTGCAAAGTGAGCATTTAACCCACTGAGCCATCCCAGCTTCCCCTCGTAAGAGATTTTTGACTAAAGAAAGAAATTGGTTTCACTTTTTAAAATTCTTTATGCAAGCAGCTTCACACATTCATATAGGTAGCATTACACTTTCTGACTCATGTTCTAGCACACAGATTCATTTTTGAACCTCTAATAAAGAATCACGGCAGGCTTCGATTCAGAATTAATTATATCATTGCTGTTTTCCAACCTGGTATAAATCCCTGGATGGCAGAAACCACCTTTCCTTTATCACCTAAATTATCCAAGTCTGATGCTTTGTACCCAGAGGCACTCAATGTTTCTTTTTAATTTTGCTGATTATTGTTCATCTCAAATACCAGAAATGGTGTGTTTATCAAGGGGAAAAAAGGATTTTAATGACTTAACATCTTTAGATAAAAAGTAAGTTATTTCACCACTGTAATCACCGTGGACCTGAGAATAGTTACAGAGAGATGACTTTAACATAATTAAGGACAAGAAACAATGTTTCATCAGTCCAAGCTGCCAACATTTTGCAAATTATATCACAAAACTCACCATGGAAACATGGTTTTTTCCCAAAAGTAATTTAAAGGAGGAAAAATACTCCAGTTTTAATAATGAAAAGTTGGTACAATTTGTCCTTAAAAGTCATGCTGAAATTATTTTTAAGGTTTGCATAACTATAATTACCCTGGGGTTGAATGTTGTAAGTGCCGTCTATAATACAAAAAAAGGAAATAAAATTAACCTCACTTTTTAAATGGCTGTGCTTCTGACTATGGTGGGCCGGGGGGGGGGGGGCACTATTTTTAAAAATTACATTCTTCTTTAGATTGCTCATTGGGAGGACTTCTAAATGGAATTATGAAAATCTTCTCATGACTTTCTAGTTAAATAAAATAATTGAAAAAATTTCTGTGGATTTTTAAAATGATAATCAGAGAAGGAGAATCAAAATATGCAGTTTCTAATGTGTTTTCTGTGATATTTAAGATTTAATCCACATCCAAATGATTTCCTTTGGCTGAAGTTTTATGCAACTATACATACGAGTATGTAACATTAACCATCAATAATATATCTTCTCTTTGTGGGTCAGATTATATTATAGAAACCTCAAACACTTCTGAGCTAGCCAGATGCCTACCAGTTCCCAGTCTCTGCTTTATTAGACCACCATTATGAGTCTGAGTAACACTGACCCACTCAAAACTAGGGTAGTTTCTGGTTATGCTACTGTAGCACACACACATAGGCTAAGTCACAGAAACCTATGGAAATAAAGAGGGTTTTTTTTTTTCTCTCCAATAGAGAGATGAGAAACTAGAGTTTATAATACCAGCAGTGGATTAAAATGAACTGGCCTTATCTCACTCAAATCTCTTGGAAATATCAGCACACACTAATAAGAATTAGGGCAGAATTATTGGCACAGAAATGATAAAGGAAATAAAGTTCTCTTTTTTAATTATATCTATGTTTCCTATGTGTGTATGCAGCTAATAAGGTGATATTTTTCTTTACTACAAAGTGTTGACTTCCTCGGTAATGAATATGTTCCTTGAGCTAACCTTCAACGAGTCAGTAGTATATGAAAAGTTAAATACATCATACCCTATGCAAAGATCCTAAAAACTATTAGACAAAACGTAAAGTCCTCCTATCCACTCACTCTGATAAAATAATGTATTCAAATGATCTCTATTATATTCAACCATTATTTATGAATATTTGCTGAGCACCTCCTCCATAGCAGACACTATGTGAGACGGAATAAAATGATCTTGACTTGCTCAGGATCTCATGGTAATACATATAAAAAAAAATAAATAATTGTAACAATAGAAAAATGCTATAATATAGACATACATAAGGGGGTAGTCAATTCTTGTTTGGAAATCTATGGACGACTTCAATAACTGGGAGCTGCTATGGAGATATATGTATGTATATATATATATATATATATATATATATATATATATATATATATATATATATATATATTTACAAGTTGAAGAAAAGAAAGGTTCATAAAGCTTAATAGTTTAACTCCCCAGCTTAAAACCATTCATGACTCCAGTTGCTCATAAGATAAATTTTAAAGTCTTTATTAATAAGGTAGGTTTTCATGGTCTCCATGATTGCAGTTTTGATGAACTGTACAGCATCAATGTTGACTATATCTACTATATTTTTAAACTATGCATTTAATAAGTACTTATTAAGTTTCTGCTATGAACCAGGTATAGTATTAGGCCCTGTGAGCACAATTATGAATCCAAGAGACACACTCACTGTCTTTATGGCATTTAAAGTCTAGTGGAGGAGAAAAATAATAAAAAAGTGAACTAATAACCAAATAAAATCATAGCATCTAGACAGTGTGATGAAATAAATAAAGATGGTGTGGTAACAGAATAATGAATGGGGGATCTAGTCCAGGAATGGGGGTAGGGTTCACAGAGGGAGCAATATCTTAGCCGATATCTGAATTTTAAGAAGAAACTTGCCTGCCTCAAAGCTTGAAAAAAATATTCCCAGGCTTAGGGACCTGTTAATGCAAAGGTCATGAGAGGAAAATTAGTTTATTACATCCAGAAAAAGAGCAATACCAGTTAGTCGTAGAGAGGGCTCAATAGCACAGAGCTTTGTAGGCCTTTACCAAGAGCATGGATATTACCCAAGGCATAAATAATGTGCACCATAATCTCTCATGCCAAGCCTTTGCAAACACATGGTCTTGCCTGCCTGACCTGCTCTCCCTTTATGTCTAATTTTTAGTCATTGATATCAGAGATCATGTCTAAATTCACTTTTGCATCATCAGGGTTGGCTTATATTAGGCATTCAATAATTGAAGAATGGAAGTATGAAGATCATCTATTCTTTTGCTTAATAAGACTTTTGATACATTGTGAATGATCTCTTGTTAATGTCAATGAGAACAGAGCAAATATTAAGATCTGATGTAATAGAAATTAACTCAAATTTAAGAAAGAGATCTACCTGCCTCCTTCAAAGAATATATACAAAGTATATATTAAAATTGCCAAGGTCTAATTTTTTACCTTTTGCACTCAGTATTTTAAAATCAATACTTTGGTTTTAATTCATCTCATCCTATTTGCAAGCACATATTTTTTTAGTGTCATAATATGGAAAAAATAAAGTTTTTTATTAGGTCATCAAGGATACTGAAGGAGAACTCAGATCTTCTCTCCTCAATGAAGAAGCCTGGGTTTGTTTGTTTGTTTGTTTTTGTTTGTTTTTGTTTGTTTTTTAAAGTTATTAATGGGATCATTGATAAACTGTAGGCTATAGGATGCATGGTAGAAGTAATGGTATATGTCTAATGATGTTGTTTTTGTACTTACCAGCAATGGGAATGTGGCTATCACTGCTGTCATTATCAAGAATATGCTTAACATTCCACAGGAATTTCTCAGCTGCAAGAGCAGTCTTCACAGGGCCAGTTCTCATAATAATTGGTGAGCAGAAGCATCTCCTCTCTGAATGGAGATAGCTCATTTGTGCAAAGGAAAAATGAGCCACTTGTCATGAGTAATGACTAATTAGGAAAATCTTGACAAGGGTATAATTTCAATCGGTGATTCTCAGTGCTGAGATAATTTCATGCTTTGTGAAAACCATTTGGTGAAAATTTAATTCAGATCTAAACTTTATTTTTGTAGGAATCTGGTGAAATTTATTTGACATTGGCTAATGGTTTTTAAAAAGCAATCAAGATGAAAGGCCTTTAGAGAAAAAATTTTAAAGTCCACCTGTTTTTACTATGTCATATTTAGGTAGCATCAAAAAGATGTTAGCAGGGGAAGCCGGGATGGCTCAGTGGGTTAAGCGCTCACTTTGCAGCCCTGGGGACTGAGGATCGAATCCTGGCCCTGGCCCGTGCAGACCCATATGCTGAACTGTGGAGTTCCCGCAGTTCAGTTCTCTCTCTCTCCCTCTCTCTCTCTCTCTCTCTCTCTCTCTCTCTCTCCCTCTCTGTCAAAAACAATTAAAAAAAAGATGTTAGCAGCTATCAATATATAGAGAAAATATATAATTCAATTTTATCCAGGTGGATATAGGAATAAGAAGTGTGTACATATATTTACTTAACCATATCCACTGTTTCACTTGTGGAACAACTGTAAACATTCATTGGACATAATTTATATATTTTAGCATTTAGCATTTCAACTGGGCACATTTAAATATGGAATTCTTAAATATGAGATAAATGGACCTCTTTACAGAATTTAGCATTCAAAAGTAACATCAAATTCTATATATTCTCCACTTCTTGAAATCTTTAAGGGAAACTATATTTTTAAAAATTGCTCTGACTGATATATTTCTTTTCTCCTTTGTAGTAATTATTTTTCAGTGGTAAACACATCTTTTTAAATTCTTTAATGCAGTGAGGATTTGGTTAACAGTTTTAAAAAAAATCAAAACTTTGCAATGTGATTCATTTTCTGAGTTGTGAAATATTCAGTAAAGAGTGTTCTAATCAATTTAGTAAACAAATGTGGTAAGATTGGTTCATTATACCATTAGAGCAAGAATTAACAAACATTTTCTATGAAGGGCCAGATGATAAATATTTTATACTCTGCAGGTTATACATTCTCTGCCACAACTATTCAAAACTGCTGTTATAGTTCAAAAGTAGCTATATGAGTGATACTCATATGTAGCATATAAAACTGAAAGCAACAGACAGACAAAAACTCATGAATGCAGTCAGTATCTTAGAGCTTACCAGAGGGCAAGAGGGCAGAGGGGTGAGGAAGAAGGGGGTGGGGGTTGTTAAATATATGGTGATGGACAGAGAACTGACTGGGTGGTGAGCACACAATGCAACACACAGATGATGTATTGTAGAATTGTACACTTGGAACCCATGTCATTTTTTTTTAACCAATGTCATCCCAATAAATTTAATTTTTTAAAAAGCAGCTAGCAATTATAGACAATATGTAAAATAAAGGGGTATGTCTGTATTCTAATAAAACTTTATTTACAAAACACATCATGAGCTGAATTTAGCCCATGGGCCATAGTTTGCTAACCTCTACTATATAGGAATAAGAGACAGATCATATTAAGAATGTTTTAAAGACAATTTTTATCATCATGTGGAAGCCATCAGCTTTTATTCAGAAAGGGTCAGATACTATGTGATATTTCATAGTAATATTTCATCACTATGCAACCAGGTGTCAAAGATATTAGCAGTACTTTGTAACCATTTGTACTAATGGGAAAAATACTTCTTTAAAATTAGTCCAGATTGGAGAAATTTAATAATTTATATTGTCTGTTATACATGAAAACCAAATGGACAGCCAGGTCCCATGCATTGTTTCCTCAGTCTTTGACATCTGTCCATTCCTCTGTATCCCTTCACCCAGCCCTGTGGCCAGCATCATCTCCTTTCTTGACCACAGCAACAGCCTTCTAAATTAATCCTCAAAATCAATTCTCCACCTTGTCCCACAAGCTTCCATCCAAATCTTCACTCAGTTGCCAGAATGATCTGTGATAAATGAAAATCTAATTGTATCTCTTCCTCTCTACTGTTTAAGGCTTCCAAAGGTTCTGACTATGTTTAGAACAAAATCTAAAGTGAACGTGCTCTGCAAAGTCTTGGCTTGATTTTGCCTGTCTAATTCTGTACCACTGATCTTCTTTCTCTCCAGTGATCATGTTCCTCTTGTTTAAAGACGTTTGCACATACTGTTATATTTGCCTGGAATTCTTTGCTTCATAGTTCTTTCTCCATCAGTTTCTGTGAGGGGAGGAGAGGTAATGTATATTTCAGCACTTGACCCAGGAGTGGCATATAGTAGATAATTAAAATCATAGGTGCTCAATAAATGTGTAAGTCATAAATGATTTAAAGAATGAATAAATGAATGAATGAATGATATTCTAGAATGTATATTTAGACATTTGTTAAAAATACATTATGATCCAGTGACAGAAATGGGGCAAAACAATTCATATTGTTCTTATCAATGATTAACTGTATGTATATTATTCCTTCCTAGTCCATAACTATTTTTTGTAAAACTTTCTAACAGTCTTTGTCCCTCACCGGCCCTTGTAGTATTTCAATCAACTTTCATAAAACTTAACCGATTAGACAAGTTTTTCAGATCACCAATACAAATTATTGAATAGGCACCTTCATTCTCCTTTACTGGAGCTCCTAGCAGAGACTTCAGGATAAGGAAGAGCTGGAAATATCCCCCAGTCTTAGATGCAACCTGCTGACAGCTTATGGTTATAAACTATTCAGAGACGCAAAACTGTTAGAACAATTTGTTTTGTCGAGGCTCTAAGACAGTTTTCTCATGCACACTTTCTTTCTGATATGTTCAGCAGTCTACAGCCCTTTTGCTAAGCTGACTAGAGACATGACTTCCCAGATGTTAAAACAGCTGTCAAGTTCGCCCCTGAGGGATCACAGCACTTGCTAAAGTTTCTGTTTTTCCTTCTGGATAAAATTTGCAAAATACTTGAAACTCTGCCCTGAATAAGCTGACCTTCAGCATTTAATGTTGCTACAAATCCTCCTATATGTTTGTGAGCTGTGTTCGTGCAGGGGCAGCTGTGGAACAAGGGTAGAAAGGTCATAAATGAACTTGGCATAGGATTTGTAGGGGAACAAGTTATTTCTTGATTCAGTGGACTGAAGAATATTTTCATTCCAAAGCTTAGTTAAGAGGCCAAGTATTTAAAGGCCCACTTGAAAGAACCGTGAAAGTATCGGAAAGACACTAACATGTACCAGCTGGTGAGTGTGTCCCCAAATCCCTATGACTGTCTGAATATATGCAATCATATTATAAGTTAAATACAGTTGATGTTTCGTTAACCAGTACTCAAGTAACTGGCACTCTCAAGCAACTAGCAAACATAATCAAAGAAATAATATTACATTTATCTGGCATGGGTGTCAGTTAACTGAGTGTGTACTTTCATTCATCCTGCCTATAACAATCCCCATGAGTGCCGATTAACTGCCCGTCTAAAGTATTCTTCAGTAAAAATCTAAGTACATTCAATAATTTTAATGG